>BLKR01000449.1:52500-87500 GCA_011170035.1 Teleogryllus occipitalis
TGATTATTGCCGTGCTAAATTGATGAATAATTTAGGATTGTAAAATAAGCTGATGTGTGCGCTTCTTTACTTTTGCATTTGCGTGCGCGGCGAGGTGCCGGCGCCAGAAGGGCGAGGGGTGGGGGGCGAATAGGAAATGCGCAGAGGTCGCGCAGCGCCGCGCCGCGCCGCGCCGCGCCGCGCCGCCCGGGTCCCGTTACTCTGCCGCCGCTGGTTGGCTGGCTGGCTGGCTGGCTGGCTGACGGCGCGCCGCGCAGAGCGAGCGGCTCAGGCCCTCCAGCCCCGGCGGCCCGGATCTCTTTTTACTGTATCGTTTTTCTACCTTGACGTAGTAAAGATAGTATTGTTATTCTGCGGCAAAAATCTGCGATTTTTTGACAGAAAAACTCGTGTTGTCAGGTCCAGCTAATGAAATGAGGATTCTTTTGTATAGTAAATAACTTCCTTCAACATGCTGGGTACTCAGAATTCACATTTTGAAACATACCTAAAAATCCATTGACGGCAATAGCTCTATTTGTCCTGTGGTCAATGTGTCCAGCGACCAATGCTAGCGCCTAAACCGTTTTGATGATTTTCTGAAAAATTGATATTTCCCATTGATCTGGGGTTCTCAAGGTCCTAGGATCTTGAAACGGATATTTTTATTTTGGGGAGTATTTTACATAAGCCTCAACACTTTCATTTTTTTATAAAATGACTTCTAATTGTTTTATTAAACTTTGTCGTCGGGTAGCATAAAGGAGGCTTAAAATGGCGCAGGACACATTTTCGATAAAATCTCTGAATTTTTGACCTCCCTGAATCTTCTAAGTTTTGAACTGCAAAAGTTCGAAATTTTTCAGTGTCTTCCTACAACAACAACAATATATATATATATATATATATATATATATATATATATATATATATATATATATATATATATAGTTTTCTAATAAAATCGGATTTTCAAAGACAGATCTTAAAATAAGTTCAAACGAGTAATTCTCGCTTCATTTCTGGTTCAATTTAATGCAATTTAATTTTGGTAATTCTCGAACATGGCTAAAAAGGTTTTCTTCAATATTTTCCTCGGGCTGAGCAAAGAATGCTTAAAAACGGTGCCGGACTCATTTTCGCTCAATTCTCTGAATTCTCGTAAATTGCAAAACTAAGAAATAATGCGAGAACATTTGAAATGTTGTAGCTCCATTAGTTCGTAATACTGTACGGTTATCATTAACTTAACGCAACAAAATATAGGAACGAATAGAAGAATAAAAGAAAGCGTAATAAAAGAAAGTGTTCATAGCGCTAAACAAAGTGTAAGTAGTTGCTTAAGACACATAGTAATAATTTTTGAAGTATTTAGTTATTTTAAAAAACGTATTGTTTTCATACCAAAAAGCTTACATCGACTACTACTTACTGAATGTTGAGGCGTGGTGAACTACTTATTCATTAAAATCGATCCATTATGATGCTTCAGCCGCCCAACAGAAGTAAAATATTTGTGTGTTCTGGGTGGAAAAAAAATCTTACAAAAGCCTAAGAATGCTTGATACTTGGAAGAAGTTCTAAAATTTGTTCAAATTATGAAGAGATAGAAATGTGTCTTGATTGAAAACTGTCTTACATAAATAAAACGGAATTCATTATTTTAATTAGTCCTTGGCAGTACTAAAGAATTAAATGTCTTGAGTGCTTATAAAAATAATACAAAAGTTGAAAAGCTTAACCTTGTTCTGTTTTATGTAAACTGAAAATTAACGTTGCATGACCTTTTCTTCTACTCTTTTCGAAATTCCACTCCTTTGAAACTTGGATTTCACTGCCTGTAGTAAGCCGAATACTACACTCAATTATATTTGTTCGTAAAAATTGACGCCTCTATCACTGGTCTTGTGTCTTATGAAGTGTATTTATCTTTCAGATTCTTTTGTTTGAAATCCCGTCAATTTTCTTCGCGCGGGAAGCAATACTATCCTAAACGTGTCGACCCCAATCCGTCTTTTCTTTTGAGAATTTAAAAATACATGATTAACAATACTCGTAATGAGGATCCGTCTGACGGCTGCTAGCATTGCTGTTGACGTTCGGCCTTTTACACGTTATGCGTATATTTCTCTTATTCGGTGCTGGCAAAATACCCGGCATTGCCCGGGTTTTCTTCATATCCAATCCTTCTGAAAAAGTAAAAATATCAATTTTATATAAACCACTGTGTTTAAGATTATTATTTCAATGAATTTGGTTGAAATGTTAATAAAATTCTGTACTTTTGTATCATTTTATTTTGCAATAGGTTCCTATTAGATTATGATCTGTTATGTTTTCCTCAGGGTCCCAAAGCGTTTTCTTAAAAATCTCTATTTAAATATTAAATATTTTTGTAAAATGAATTTCCATGAATACATTTTTTCAAGGAAATTTTCAACGTTGTGATAAAATAATTTTCAGTGTTTACAACATACACTGTGTTTTCACATACTAAGTAAAAATACTATTTATTTATTTATTTATTTACGTCAAAAAACAGTTAAAAACTGCGTATGACAGGCTATGGGGAAAAGTGAATTGTGTGCACATTTTCAAAATTCTGTGATCCCTACACTAAATCATATACTACTTACGTTTTGAATTTTGAAAGGGAGAAAAAAAACTCCCATGTAATAAAATCGATTTTCAACGATAAATAAGCAATAAATTTTGAATTTTGAAAGGGAGAAAAAAAACAAAAAAACTCCCATGTAATAAAATCGATTTTCAAGGATAAATAAGCAATAAATTTTGAATTTTGAAAAGGAGAAAAAAAACAAAAAAACTTCCATGTAATAAAATCTATTTTCAAGGATAAATAAGCAATAAATTTTGGCTCTTATTACTTCCTGCCGCGACAACGTGGAAACGATAATTTGAATAATTGTATTTCCCACTGAATTCTAGAAGACGTGCACAGAAAATGAAGTTACATTTATGTCCAGAAGCAAAACAAGGGCCATCTCAGCATTTGCTCAATGGATCAGGAAAACTGGACGAAAAACCTGATCGAGATGGGGGTCATTGACCCGGAAGCTGTGTTACAATAGTTGTTACAGGTTGTTTATACTCATTTATACAGTCCAAATGGTAAATAAAGCATTATGTATCATTGTTAAAATTAATGTTACTTTTCTTGTGATGCTCAGTATAGTCTCTGTATAGAAACAGTTATGCAGCAGAAACAATTTCACTTGTGATTTAAACTTTTCTATTGAATTTAATCGTTTAATGTCATCTGGCAAAGTGTTGTAAAATAATGTACATGTATTGTATGTGAATTTTTGTAATGAGCTGTTGATACTGTCACCTGATGAATATGATTTCTACGTCGAGTGTTATAGTAATAGACTTCGGCATTTTCTGAAAATATATTCCCGCCCTTAAGTAAGTCATTTTTTACAAAAACCACTGATTCGTAAATAAAAAAACACGGTAATGGTAGAATTCCTAGATTAATGAAGATAGGCTTACAAGAATCACGTGGGTGGGATTTGGTTATTATTCGTACAATTCGTTTTTGTAATCTAAAAGTCTGGGAGCTATAAGATGTATTTCCCCAGAATATTATGCCATATCTCAGGCGGGAATGAACATTCGCGAAGTATACACAACGAGCAGTATGAAGGCTGACTGAATTTGCAAGAATTCTGAACGCGTAGCATAATGAACTTAATTTTGTGTTCAATTCATTTAAATGGACGTTCCATTTAAGGTTTGACTGAATTGAGAGACCTAAAAATTTTGTTGCATTAACATGAGTCAATGGTACACTGTTCATTTTCAATGGAGCACAGAATTGTTTATTTGAAATGGAAAACTGCATTAAAACCGTTTTCTTTTCGTTTACTATTAATTTGTTATTTCGGAACCAATTTGAAACATCTGATATTGTACTATTTACGGTTTCTTTATTGCAAAGGATGTTCGTATCATCCGCAAAGAGAACCGTTCTTCCGTTTCGAATCGTCGAGGGCATATCGTTTACGTAAAGTAGGAACAGAATAGGGCCTAAAATCGATCCTTGAGGAACTCCACATGCAACGGGCAAAGAGTCGGAAAGGTGCGTACGTAATGTTCCATCATTCCAGTAAGGTATTTCAACTTTCTGAGATCGTTGTTTAAGGTACGAACATAACCAATCTAGAGCAATACCACGGATTCCATATGAAGGTAATTTTGAAAGTAAAATGTCATGATCAATGATGTCAAAAGCTTTTGAGAGATCTAAAAATAATCCAATAGGTGCCTCGTTTTGATCTAATGATGAGGCGACATCTTTAAGAAAAGAAAATATAGCTGTTTCCGTTGATTTTGATTTTCTAAATCCATGTTGGCAATCTGAAAGCGCGTCGTGTTTAGTGAGAAAGGTTTCCATTCGTACGTAAAAAGTCTCTCTAATATTTTTGAAAAAACTGATAGAAGAGAGATGGGCCGATAATTTTGAATTTCATTTTTGTTGCCTTTTTTGAAGAGCGGCTTAATTTTAGCTGTTTTGAAAATATCTGGAAACGTTCCAGTGCATAAAGATGCATTAAATATGTGAGTTAACGGGTGTATAATGGCATACGCACAAGTCTTTAACAAAGAATCTGGGAATTCATCTAAACCGGACGAATATTTATTTTTTAGTTTACCGATTATTTTGAGAATTTCATAGGAAGAAGTTTCGGAAACGAACATTGTGTCTAAAATTTTGGGTGAACTGTCTGTTTTTGAATTTTGTGGCTAAAGACCCTTAGTGAGATCGGCAGCAATTCTCGAAAAGTATTGGTTAAAGAGACTAGCCACTGTTGCCGGATCGTTGACATTTATATCGTTATATTTTAAAACAACATTCTCTACGGGTTTTCTAGTTGATTTGGTAGTATTTTTTATTATATTCCACATTGATTTTGTTTTATTATTTGAGTTCAAAATATCCTGATCGTTTTTCATGATTTTTGCCTGCCTTATGACTTTTCGTAATAATGTTTTGTATTTTTTAAAGTAGATAAGGAAATCTTGAGATACGTCATGACGTTTAGAAATGAAAGAAAGAATTCGCTTGTTTTTACAAGATGTCCTAATCCCTTGTGTTATCCAAGAATTGCTTTTCCGTGAAATATTTAATTTTCGTTTTTGAAGAGGAAAGCAAGTGTTAAAATGAATTGAAAGAGTTGAAAAAAAAAGAATTATATTTGTCGTTTGTATCAACAGTATTATAAACCGCTTCCCATGACTCCTGCATCAAGTAGTCTATGAATAATTTAATTTTACTTTTAGTAAACAATCTAGTCATACGTGTATTATTTATTGTGTCAGTGATCGCATTTCTTATAATGGTAAGAATTTGTGCATCGTGGTCACTGTATCCTAAATCTTTTGTTTCAACTTCATATCGAGTAGTAGTTTTGTTAATTATAATTTGATCAATTGCCTTCATCGAATTTTGTGTGATTCGTGTAGGTACATTAATTGTAATGTCTAAATTGAAGGAATTAATTAAATTGAGAAACTTTTCTTTCTCGCAAGATTCGACCAGAAAATCAATGTTAAAATCTCCGCATACAACAATGGATTCAAAAGAGCGATTGCTGACTTTGTTAAGTGTTATCTCCAGGTTTTCTAAGAACAAAATATAATCTGCAGTTCTCTTTGTTGGAGGTCTGTAAATGCAAAGTATTATCACTTTTAGTGAAGTAAGATGTACAACAGAAATTTCGAAAATATTTTCAATGGAATTCACATTTAATTCTGCCAAGGGGATAGAATCAATATTATTTCTAACGTAAATACAAGAACCACCATACGTAGGACCTTTATGCGATTCTCTCTCTCTACAATAAAAGCCTGCGAGGTAAAAGTTTGGAATTTGGAAAATGCTAAGTTCATTAGGAGATAACCAATGTTCTGTAAAGCAAAGAACGTCCGTTTGATTTAGATCGCTCTGTAGAGCTGCCTCGATAAACTCAGTTTTATTTGAAAGGGACTGAACATTATGGTGAAGAATGTTTATTTTTTGCAAGTACCTACACGAATGTTTTTCTGCTGCATCTGACTGTAGTTGCTATATATTTACTCCATTTTTACCTCGAGTGCGTGGTCGAAGGTTGTAGTGTGTCCGGGCAGTGACAGGTTGTGAGGAAGATGGGGCATCAGATGAAGACGAATTGGTAGTGGGAATGGGAGAAACGGGAGTAGGTTCAGAGGAAGAGGCAACAGGGTTCGAAATAAGGGTGGGGGGTGGAGAACGTAAGGAAGGCGAAAGGGACGGATTTTTGGCAGGAGACTGCGTAGGACTGGAGTTGATGATGTATTGTGCAAGTTTGTTACCGACTGCATGTTTTCCAGCAAGGTTCATGTGAAGACCATGCCGGGTGAAGTGTTTTGCTGAGAGGAAATTCATTTCAAAAAGTGTGACATTTGTTTCTCTCAGCTGCAGTTTCAATTGTTGGTTTGCGTGCTTAATCTCGCTGCATAGTGTTGGTCTGTTGTACCAGAAGGGCAGAGTCGAGACTACAATGTTAGTATTTTGGGCGGCACATTGTAATTTGTTAACATGTTGTTCAGGTGTAAAGTTACCGCCCAAGTTAATGTCATTCTGCCCTCCTATGATAATGACTGTGTCCTGATTGGTCATTGTTTTCGTGTGGGTGTCCAATTCTGCAGTCACATCTGCAAACCTCCCGTTAGGTTTAAAAATAGATGAGACTGAGAAATTGGAGGGTAACTTCCTACTGAGAATGGAGGAAAGATGGCGGCCATGACTGTCAGCTAAAATAAGTACCTGTTTTTTAGGCTCAGTAGGAATGTCTTTGTTTTCAAGTGAGCTAGGATGCGCAGCTTTACGTGTTTTGGTTTTGACGCGCTTCCTAGCCTGTTTGCGTTGGTTTGTGCATGTACTATCCTTAAAATTCATTTAAAAATGTATCAACGAAGGTGAAACCAACACTAATCGAAGTGATCCAAAATATATTAGCCTAATTAATATTGACCTAATGATACATAATTAATACAAACCTAATAAATATTATAACTCCATCGACAAATTGTCTGATCAGAGCTCGGAGTCGGGATTGCTTACGATCAGAATAGCATGTGTTGAACAAATACAATAATCAATGATACATGCTCTGATCTTTGACAGTGACGACTGCACGCACACTACCTACTGTATATTACAAAAACTACTATCGTGTGAACGTATTTAATTTGTTTGTTAACAACTTGAAAGAAACAGTAAACAATGGTGTTGCAAAATGTACATTTAATGGTTTAACGATTCGAAATACATTAGGTTTTGAATCCAGGAATACAAGGTTTCTCCCCGAAATTAAATGGGTTTCGCTATGTGTATTTCGTAGGAACATAAAAATGTTGTAAGATGATTTCAGTTTTCTCATTTCATTGGAAGTCTAGTTAAAAAAAGAAATATTATTTAAATTAATGGGCATTGTGAAAGAAAACTTTCAAGTAAAGATTGGATATAGGGAATAAATGACGATATGTTTTGATTTACTGTGTTGTCAATTAAATAGGTAGTTAGTATTTTGATTTATGTTGTGAGAAATTAAAATTTATAGAGTTAGTCAAATGAGATAATGATAGAAAATTTTGATTAATTAAGGAAGGGGATTAGTATTAAGTATTGCAGAAGGTTTATCTGTAAGTAAGGAATTAATTGATTTTAATATTTTTTTAAGATAGGAAATTCTTGTTATTTTAATATGCTGTCCGCTGCAATTTACACAAATTGAAGAGGTGGGTTTGGGAAGAGAACAGTTTGAATAATAATGGTTCGAAGTGAATCAAACGCCACGAGAGGTTTCAAGTCAATTAGGTTGTGCATTATTAAACCACTGACATTTTTTACATCGAATGGATAATTGATTTTGAGATTTAGCTAGAGTTTTATCAGTGTTCTAAAATAATTTTTCTAGTTGAAATATATTTGAAGATTCCTCAATTTTAATTACTTTAACTGAGTAAATTTCAATTGGCTGACACTTTTTGCTACACATATGATACACTTTTATAACTGGAAATTTAAGTCGTAATTCGTATAACATTTCTTCATTAGAATAATTACTTGGAATGTTTATAATAGAAACAACAATTTTTTTTGTTGATGAATCTCGATAGAAGTAAAATTCAATGTCCGTTTTCTCAGAGTTTATTGTAATTTCGGAGATCTATGGATTGAAATAAAATGTTTACTACATTTCTAATTATCTTAATAGAAATATTATTTTTATCAATTTGTTTTAAATCTTTAATGACTTTCAAAAAGTTTCTGACGCGATAATAAGTGAACTTTGTATGGGTTTGAATCGTTCTCAGATTCTTGCAGTTCTGATAAAATTGAGTACTTGTTGTATATGGATAATTGGAAATTAGAAACATTTTTCTTCTTGATTGCTAACCTTTTACTCGTTTATCTATATAAATAACTAGAGGTACAGACATGGCACAGACTTTCTCGTAGTCAAGTTTTCTAATTTCATTGGTGTGGACTGGTATTGCATAGTCTTGTCCCTCCATCTTGACTGCTTCCATCTATTGCGGCTCAAAGAATTTTGTTTTGAAATTTTTTCAACTTTTCGGTTTCCAAATAGTAGAACCAAAATTATATTTTAATTATATTCAAGAAGGCTATAACATCGTCCTAAACCACAATTTTAATTGAAAAATTTGAAGCCGTGTTTAAGTATTTCTGTAATTACGAAATTTGCAGCTCTTTTTCACAGGATTTCGAAAAAATTATTTTGAAGTACTTCCACAATCAAATGCAATAATGTATACAAATCGATGGAAATGTGCATATTAATGGCGTTAGAGATATTTAAAAAACATTACCTTTGAGTAATTTTTGAAAAAAACAAAAGAATACACCAAAACCAACTTTACGTCAAATTAAACAGTGCAATTTCCACAATCCATTGGAAAAATTCGAAGAAAATATTTCGAGCCATTTTTGAGAAAATGGGGTTGAGCGTATCTGAAAATGCTGATTGAGTTCTATTTTACAAAAATGTTCAGTTTTCGAGAAACTTTAATTCACATTATTTCAAGTACTCATAAGTCCAATAATATAAAAAAATCGCTTCTAGTGTCAATATTTCCGACGTGAGAGACAAATGAACTAAATTACATTTTTGTAATTTTTGAAAAATCAAAAGAATAGAGCAATACGGTGTTTATGTCGTCGGATAGAGTGCATTTGTTACTATCCCTACCAAACATCCAAAGAAACATTTTTAAGCCGTTTATGAGAAAATCTTGTTTTTGATTTTTTTTTTAAATTGCAAATATTACATGCACTATTGCACGAAAAATACTAAAATCTTCAAAACAAAATCTCCATGACCTTAATGAAAGAAAAATTTATGGGCAACAAATTTCATTTGTAGGAATAATCTCTATCTTCAATTTTATACTAGTAGGAAGACACCGGAATAAATTCAACCTTTTTCAATTTTCGAAAATTCAGTGTTAACCGTGGAAATCGTACCTATGCCGCTTTTATAAGTGTATTTTATTCTTACAAATAAAAGTATCCAAAGTTTTTTATGACAATCATTTATTTCAATTATATCATCAATTTTATTTTGAAATAAATGATTGTCATAAAAAACTTTGGATACTTTTATTTGTAAACATATATTGACAATCAAGAAGAAATATTTATGTATTTTATTCTGTTCTTACAAAACATTTAAAGAAGCAATTTGGAGCAATTTGGAGGGTTTTTCATAAATATTAAAAAGGTCCACGGTACTTAATGCAAAGCACTCCCAAATTTTAAAAAATGCTATTCAAAATTTCCAAGCGTCAACTAGGGCTACATAAACAGGGGTTTCTTCAATTTGGAAAAGATCGTACGCGTGGTTAGGCGCTATGTTTGTGTGAGTCGTTGTTCACATACGACACACGGAGAGATGGACGGACGGACGGACGGACGGACGAACATTTTGAAAAAAAAACCAAAAAAAAAACACCTTTTCGGTATCAGAGGATCCCAAAATGTGTATTTCCGTCGAAATCTGGAATTTTTCCGCACCATTACATAACTCTCTCTATACTACGTATATTACTCCCAAATATACGCATGTATACGAGAAAGTAATGTAGTGGTGCTACAGAATGGCACAGACTTTCTCATACTAGTTAGTTTCCCAATCAAGTTTCGTCTGGATTTTGGTTTTGTCCCCATATCTCGTCCCGGCTGGTTCCTATCGGCATCAAAAATATTTTGTGGCATTTTATTAATTTTTCGGTTCCCTAGTTGCAGAATATAATTTGTGGTGCAACAACAGAACATTTTTGCTCTTGATTTATAACTCATATAATTTTCGAAAATTAGAGGGTTCAACGGAAATGGATCGTTTTTTAAGTGTCCTTTGCTCTAACCGAGGAGAAAATTAAAAGAAAAGTTTGGAGCGGGTTTTGAGAACAAAAATTTAAAATCGCCTTCACTTCAGTCAAGTATTACTTCAAGCATTTTGAAATGGGGAAAGCAATACGTAATTACCATAGTCTAATTACGGACGATGCAAATATGATGAATGCAAAATACAGCTGTGAAATTTCAAATAATCTACTCGGCCACTATATGATAAACAGGAGTAATGGTAAAATGATTCCAACGGATGCACATTAAAAAATCACTATGTAAATAATACACTACGATGATACTTAAACCAGAACACGAATATGTATTATGACTGAAACACACGCACACATTTACATGTAATATTTTTTTCAATATTTCATAGATAATAGATGTCGTGTTTACACTGTATCAACACATTGTTTAATAACAACGATCTTGTCATGGTAATCGTTATATCCCTAAATCACTGGCAAAATCTCTAGGCGAGCGAGTGCAGAAAAATCACATTTGCGGTAATATTTACAATACATCGAGAAAATGTCATAAAACAAAATATTTACAATTTGTTTTAATTGGCACGATGGTTTATTTTTGTTTTTTCTCCAATATATACTTTTTATCATATTATTGATTCAAAAACGCCTACACTTTTCAGCATCATTTTGATTTTGGGACCCCAAATATATTGACCAAAATCAAGCTTTGGGAATATCGGGGAGAATTGAACTCTTTTCCATTGTGGAAAAATTTCGGTGAAAAATTTCCCTTAGTTTTTGAGAAAATTTGGTTCAAACATTTGAAAAAATTCGCCAATTCAATTCAATAATACTCAACGATTATGGAGATCTTACGGACATTTAAAAAAAAGACATCATTAGAGATACTTTGAAGCTCATGTGTCAAGAAACGCATTGAACAATGACATACATCTGTAATGTAAATTTTAATCACGGGAGAGACAAGTTAAAAATATTAATTTTTTTATAATTATTGAAAAATAAAAGAAAAGAGTAACATGGCGTTTATGTCATGGTATAAGCTCCATTTTAGCACTACCCCTACCAAGAATTTAAAGAAAGAATTTGGAGCCGTTTTTGAGAAAATCTTGTATTTGTTATTTTTTTAATTGCAATTATTGCGCGCAAATTGCTCGAAATATAATACAATTTCCAAAAAAATATACATGACCCTAACGAATGAACTACTTATGGACAACAAATTTCATTTGAAGGAAAATCTCTATCTTCAATTTTATAGTTGTAGGAAGACGCCGAAAACAATTGTTGCAATTTGTTGCAATTGCAAACTTTTGCAATTGTCGAAAATTCAGAATTAACCATGAAAATCGTACCTGTGCCACCTTTATAAGTGTATTTTACTCTATTCTAATAAAAAATGTAAAGAAAAAATTTGGAGCCCTTTTTGAGAAAATTTTGAAAAGGTTCCCGGGGCTTAATGTAAAGTACCCCCAAATTTTAAAGAACGATTTTCAAAATTTCAAAACTTCAACTGGAGCCACATGGACAGGATTTTCTTCAATTTGGAAAAGATCATACGTGTGGTTTAGGCGCTGGGTTTGTTCACATACGACAGAGGGACGGACAGACAGACGGACGGACGTTTTGCTTTCAATTCGTTTTTCGGCATCAAAGATCCATAAAACAGGAATTATGTCTACTCCACGTGGTAGGGGATTTTTTCCTTAATTTAACAACTGGATTTATTCACTTTCTTGTTTTCAGGGCCCGGCAATGAATTTTTTCTGTCGAAAATTGGCCGTTTTTTCGCAGAATTACATACTCTATACTACGTATGTACCTACGTAGACGAGAAAGTGAAATAAATCGCCGAAATGTATGTAAGCGCATAACTTCCAAACGACTGTACCAAATTGGATAATTCTGTGTGTGTGTGTGTGTGTGTGTGTGTGTGTGTGTGTGTGCGTGTGCGTGTGTGTGTGTTCGTTATTGTCAGGACAAGGTTTGTATAAAAAAAAATTAAAAAATCGAACAGAAAATCTTTAAAAATCTCATAATGTGGAAAGTGAGTGAATGAGAGAGAAGTCTGTGAGAGATCTTCAGTATATTAACAAAAATTGACAGATTGATCTTCAGTTGTTCAGTCAGCAGCTGATAACTTCAAAAATATTGACAAAATGGATAGATTGGCATTAACTCATATACAATTACCGTTTCTTTCACAACAGCAAAACGGTATATGGTTTGTTTAGATGTGTGTTTAGAGGTTTATCGTTGTGTTAGTGTGAGGGGGTGGCGTGGGAGGGGGTCTGGAGAGGGGGCGGTGAGAGGGGCGGCGGAAAAGGAGGGACGTGAGGGGGATGGGTTGGCAGAGAGGAGCTTGAGCGTGTCAGAGGGGGGCGTGAGAGGGGGCGGCGGGCAAGGAGCGACTTGAGAGGGGTTTGGCGGGAAAGAGGGTCGTGAGAGGGGTCGTAGGAGGGGGCGGTTGAGGAGACGGAAGGAGGTGACGGAGGGAGGGGGGAGGTGCGGCGTGGGAATTATTGATAATCCGATTGGTCTCTTTGGTCCGCGACTGTATACCACCCGTGTGAAGCCAAGGCGGGAATAAGTAGAAAAACACGTCTTTCAGGATTTTCGAAAATATTCAAGAACAAAAAAAAATATGGCGGTACGAAGTTCGCCATGTTAGCTGTTTGATTATAAAAATCACCCTCTCTCTTTGATATATATTCATTCTTTAGCTGAGAACCCAATCTGGAAGCAGAGTTGGAAGTTAAACTACTTCCCGAAGTAGCAAGTTGAGGAGTGTAAGCATTCTGTTGCATTGTATAATGATGAATTTGCTGCACGGCACTCGAACAGTTTCGCAGACAACTGAGGTAAGGAACAGTAGAATCTAGATGCGTTTGCAAAGCAGCATTATTTGGAAAACCAGTTGAATTATATGACGGCCATTAGCAGTGTATACATACGGCCTGCTGCAGTGTATACACCTTCCATTTGAGTAGATACAGTTAGATTCACGATTGAAAATGAAGACACTGTATCGCTTTCAGATATGGCACCCAGGGCGTCATGAGGTTGAAAAATAACATTGTCCGTTTTGTTGAAATAAACTCGAGGCATACAAAATTTATGATGAGCAATACAATATAGAATTTATCAATGTAAAATATTATTCAAGAAACTTTCTGGAAAGTTTATATTCGGCAAATCTTCATTGACGCTTCACAATTACGTTTTGTGGAAGTGGCTTTGGCAGCTTAACGGAGGTGTTGAATGCTGCATGTGTGGCGCAAGGCCCACCACTCCAATGGTGAGAGGTGAGCACTAGCGTTGCAAATTGAACATTACGCTCTCCGCCATATTGTAGGCAAATGTTGGACGTAGTCATAAAATACTGTGTATCTTAATTTTTTTTTCTCAAGATATTACGGATTCAAAACTTCGAAAATAACATTGTAAATGTTTCTATCGCCTTGATAAATTACGAAAAATTCAAACGGATTTTTAATAAAACGTAATCGGAAATAGCTCGCGTTTTTTGACTTGCCCTTTCAACCCATATCGAATAAATGTTATATTAATATTTTTATGATTGGTGATTCCGGGCATGTCAACGGCTTTTTACTCGAGTGGCGGCGGTGATATTCCCCAGCTGGATGGTGAGATCCGGCACCGACCTACTGTCGGCTAGTGAGGTTTCCCTCCACCATGTATCTCACACCAGCGGAACATCGCCCCAGCCGGGACAAGCTCTAAGCTTCCGGTCGGTCTCCCACTGTCTCCCGGCAAGTGTGGTTGTGTAATGCATGTAAGTGAAGGTGTGTGTGAATAAGGAGCGATGATAGGCATGGAGGGAGGAATGATCGCGCGCTGTCCGTGGTCCGTTTGTTAGGGTACTGCCTGGTAATGATCGGAGAAACCACGTAAAACTACCGAGCAGATCAGAGTCCCCTGCCGCTAAAATTCTCCTCCAGACAGTGGCACAACTTGAACTACTCTATCCTAGGGCCTCCCGGTCAGAGGTACTGAAATCAGTTCATGCCCTGAGCCATCTCTCTCGGTCTCTTTCCAGTTAACAGACCAATTGTACAAATGAAACAAATGATTCCAAAAGACATTTCAATTAACTTATTTGCATCATTCTTGCGTCGTTTTGTTGCCCTCCTTAGCTAATGCAGTTTCTTTATCGGAAGGAGAGATTCAAATGTTTCTTTAAAGGTTTTTAGATGTTTTAAAATTATTTTATTGTTTGAATGATGAGTACATGGTTCAGTAGCTTTTACTTTTGATGATGTGTTACTTGTGACGATTGATGGATGGGAAGTGTAATTCTGTATGGAGTTGATAGAAATGAACCAATACTTCAAAATGAAAAAGATTTAAGTAATACTTAGCACACAGAGAACTTAATTCTTAAAAATGGTGTGAAATACCAGAACTCTTGCCCTCTATCTTTCAACTTTTAATACTGCGAACAAGTTTTCAGATGAATAAAATACTTTGAGTAAGAAAATATAAATATACATTACATACACAGTGTACGGATGTGTTAGGTCCAAATTAATGTATACATTTCAACTAGATGAAAAATACTCATAATTTGTTTTACTAAATGAAATATGTTTTGGTGGAATCATTTGGATTTTTGAAAGTTTGTTTCTCGTAAGCCTAGTGTTGCTTTATTTTGGGCTTCAGGTCACAGAACCATAATGGTCTCATTATATATTTTTATTGCTGCATAAATAGGCTTTGCATAGCAAGACAAAACCAATGCAAAGTAATAATTTACATGAGAAATAGAACTCTCGTTGCGTATGGACACAACACACCAGTCAGCACCTGACAGGGAACTATTTGCCCACAATACGGCGCCCTTCAACTTGTAACGCTACACTAGCGCTACGTGTGTATATAGATAATACTCTCCAATATCTTTGGTGTGGCGCAGCTTAATTAACCACTCAGTTTTATGTCAAAACATGATAATAGCACCATATTTCAGATTGTAGGAGTCCCTAGTTCATCAAAAATTTCTTTCTCAAACAACAGCAGAACGTTTATTCGTGGTACCTTGAGCTGAATTGCCGAAGTGTGTCCAGAAAACCTCGGGCTCTCCGCCCTGCCCGATTTATTTTGATTACCTAACCTCGAGCAGGGTCACACTTCTCCCACCGGTTCTGTAGTTCCCATAAATTCAGATGACTGCTAATTGCTAATTCTATCTAATCTGTTATTCTACTCTACTTATTCTAGAAGGGAAAGTTTGCGTGACCTTTGTAGGTATCAAGCTCTTCTATCAGAAAAGATACTAAATATGCACCTTTAAATATGAATTAATTAGTATTACAACTATTACTTGTAAATATACTCTGTAATCATAGTTGCTATCAAAAATAAAATTCCTAAACGTCTTTGTGAACTTCGGCAGTCACAATCTCAATTTATACAAATTAAGAGGGTATACACAAATTAAGAGGGTACACAGAGGCTTCACATCCTGTGAATTCCAGCTATTGAAGCATGTTTTCCACATGGTCCGCAAAGTTTGGCATGAAGGATTACTATACAAACTACGACCACACGGTTTCCCTTTCTATCTTCAAAATATTATTAAAAATTTTCTCTTAAACCGGAAATTTAAAGTCAAATTAAATAACACTCATTCAATTGAATAATTTATTAATGCAGGAGTTCTGCAAAGTTCTCCTCTCTCTCCTACTCTTTTTAATATTTTTATCTCTGACATTCCTAAATTAACTTATTCAGACACGGCCTTTTTTGCAGATGATACTGCAATATTTACTGCACAATCGGATCTCATACAAGGTCGAGATAACTTACAAAAATATTTAAATACATTATATACCAAGTTCACCTATTGTAACTTTAAAAATCAATACTCACAAATCCCAAACCAAATTTTTTTCATTAAAACATATTCACCCTACGTATTCAATAATAATTAATAATTTTAAAGCTATTAATTGGCTCCCCAATTCTACCCCAGTTACATATTTAGGTTTACAAATAGACACAAAATTAACATGGAAACAACAAATTTCATCAATATCTAATAATACACATAACAAAATTCTCAAATTATACCCGTTCATTAATAGAAAATCTAAAGTCTCAACTGACTCAGGTATCTTAATTTATAAATCTATCATTCGTCTCACAATAACATATGCTTGTTCAATATGAGGTGGTTCTGCAAAAACACATAAACGCAAATTAGAAGTTATTCAAAATATGTTTTTACGTCAAACATTAAAAGCTCCTTGATTTATTCGTAATGATCCAATTTTAAATGAACTAGCAATAGATTCAGTAACTACGTATATTTTAAATTTTTTTAAAATCGTTTTTATTCTTCTCTTCTATCTTGTCCAGCAACTAATGAATTTAAATTAGGCAAATCATGTAATAATTTTTCCCGCATTAAGACTCGATATTCAAAAGATCTCTTTCAACTACCTTAAATAGCAATATGATATACAAACTAAATGAGAAATATTAAATTGATTATAAATAAGAAATTATGTAGGATCCTTCCTGGATAACCTTAGGATTAATATATTATTGTAAAATGTTATAGTTTACTGAATTGTGAAAAAATTAAAATTGTACACATCTTTGAAAGACATTTGTATATCGAACAAGAAGAATAAATAATATTTTAAAAAAAAACATGACCCGCAGATCTCCTTTAAAGAAACTAATATTTCCAGCAATACGACATTGGCTATTCGTTATGTCCATGGAACAGGGGTCCGGTCCGTCCGTCCGGTCTGTCCGTCCGGTCCGTCTGTCGGTCCGTCCGTCCGTCGGTCCGTCCGTCCGTCGGTTCGTTCGTCGGTCCGTCCGTCGGTCCGTCTTTGGGTCCGTCCGTCTGCACGTCCGTGTGTCCTCAAATTTTCTGTGAAAATGCTTAAAATTCCGCATTTTCAGAAACGCTTCAACGTCATTTTCCCAAAAACGGCATCAAAGTTTTTCTTCAAACTTGTCCCACTTATAGTGCTAATTGTACTGTTAAAACTCGCAGAAAGAGACAGTTTGATGTATTCCTTTGTTTTTTCAAAAATTACACATTCAAAAATTACACAAAATGTTTTTTTAAACATCTCTCATGCCTTGATTATGCGCATTTCCAGCGATTTGTAAACATTATTGCATTTGTGTGTTAAACTGCCTCAAATGACATAAAATGAAGTTCTTCAAAAACGCAAAAAGTTTCTATGAAAAAGAGTTTGAAATTTCGCATTTACAGAAACTCTTAAATTCCATATTCTTAAAAATGGCTCCAAATTTTCCAACAATAATTGCATATATTGTGATAACTTTAAAAAGTGTACTTTGGGTGGCGATAGATGGCAAGTAGCAAGAGGTCGGGGCGAGACCGTGAAGCTAATCCACACCAAGAACATTTGAAAACTTTACTACGAGAAGATCTGTGCCATTCTGTGGCACAACTAGTTATTTCCTCGTATACGTACGAATATATGCAGTAATATACGTAATATAGAGAATGTTAGCTGCGGAAAAAAGATTTCGAGATTTTCATGGAAATACGCGTTTTTGGAGTCCCTCGATACTGGAACCTCTGTCTGTCTGTCTGTCTGTCTGTGTGTCTGTCTGTGTGTCTGTCTGTGTCTCTGGCTGTCTGTCTGTGTGTCTGGCTGTCTGTCTGTGTGTCTGGCTGTCTGTCTGTGTGTCTGTCTGTCTGTCTGTCTGTCTGTCTGTCTGTCTGTCTGTGTGTCTGTCTGTCTGTCTGTCTGTCTGTGTGTCTGTCTGTCTGTCTGTGTGTCTGTCTGTCTGTGTGTCTGTCTGTCTGTCTGTGTGTCTGTCTGTCTGTGTGTCTGTCTGTCTGTGTGTCTGTCTGTCTGTGTGTCTGTCTGTCTGTCTGTATGTCTGTCTGTCTGTGTGTCTGTCTGTGTGTCTGTCTGTCTGTGTGTCTGTCTGTCTGTGTGTCTGTCTGTCTGTGTGTCTGTCTGTCTGTGTGTCTGTCTGTGTGTCTGTCTGTCTGTGTGTCTGTCTGTCTGTCTGTGTGTCTGTCTGTCTGTCTGTGTGTCTGTCTGTCTGTCTGTGTGTCTGGCTGTCTGTCTCTGTGTCTGTGTGTCTGTCAGTGTGTCTGTGTGTCAGTGTGTCAGTGTGTCTGTCAGTGTGTCTGTCAGTGTGTCTGTCAGTGTGTCTGTCAGTGTGTCTGTGTGTCTGTCTGTCTGTCTGTGTGTCTGGCTGTCTGTCTGTGTGTCTGGCTGTCTGTCTGGCTGTCTGTGTGTCTGTCTGTCTGTCTGTGTGTCTGTCAGTGTGTCTGTCAGTGTGTCTGTCAGTGTGTCTGTCAGTGTGTCTGTCAGTGTGTCTGTCAGTGTGTCTGTCAGTGTGTCTGTCAGTGTGTCTGTCAGTGTGTCTGTCAGTGTGTCTGTCAGTGTGTCTGTCAGTGTGTCTGTCAGTGTGTCTGTCAGTGAGTCTGTCAGTGAGTCTGTCAGTGTGTCTGTCAGTGTGTCTGTTAGTGTCTGTCAGTGTGTCTGTCAGTGTGTCTGTCAGTGTGTCTGTCAGTGTGTCTGTGTGTCTGTCTGTCTGTGTGTGTATCTGTCTGTCTGTGTGTGTGTCTGTCTGTGTGTGTGTGTCTGTCTGTCTGTGTGTCTGTCTGTCTGTGTGTGTCTGTCTGTCTGTCTGTGTGTGTGTCTGTCTGTGTGTGTGTCTGTCTGTGTGTGTGTCTGTCTGTGTGTGTGTGTCTGTCTGTGTGTGTGTCTGTCTGTGTGTGTGTGTTTTTTTTTTTTTTGCGTAGGAAGTGAAAAATCTTCAAAAGACTCTGCGGAGCCCGCACTCCGCAGCGTGTAGGATTCACAGCTATTCTGTGCCTACCCACTAAAAAACACTCCCATACTTCCTATTCCCTACCCGCGGGACCGCCGTCAGGCATTGCATCACGGGAGGGGAAGATCGGCTTCACGCTCTAGTCTAACTAATTTCACGGGATACTCCTTCGAAATTTTTCTTCTATCCGAAGCTGCTTTAAAATTTTTGCAGCGTAGGTAGCTACCTCTCTCCAATTCTCCTGGGACACCAGCATCCTAGTGACGATGGTATCAGGAGTCACTACCTGCAGGAGGAATCGGTGGAGTTCTTCCCTCTCTTCAGCGAAGCGTGGACAGTCAAAGAACACGTGCTCTACATCTTCAACCACTGAATCACAGGTTGGACATAAGGAGTCATCGTCCAACCGGAAACGGAATTGATATGCTCGATAGCACCCGTGCCCTGTTAACAACTGGGTCAAATAATAATCAACATCACCGTGTTTTCTTTGGGACCACTTCAATACGTCTGGAATAAGGCGAAATGTCCATCTACCAGTGGATGATAGGGTCCATCGTTCTTGCCACTGAGCCATTGTCACCTCCCTCTCTTCCTTCCTGGTGACGCTATTTGTAGCTCCCTCTCGCTTGTACAGCCTGGCCCTTTCTTGTGCCATAAGATCTATAGGGGGCATGCCTGCTATCACACACACAGCGTCATACGAGACCGTGCGAAACGCCCGGGCCACCCTCAAGGCGGACCTTCTGTAAACTGACTTCGCACCGCGGGCGTACGTCCGGACCCCAAAGGCATCAGCCCAAATGGGGGCTGCGTAGAGCAGCATAGAGTTCACTACGCTAGACAGCAGTCTCCGGCTACTTTGCCTTGGTCCCCCGACGTTAGGCATAATTCGTGCCAAGGCAGAGGCCATGCGAGACGCTTTCTCGGACACTATTCGTAAGTGCTCGTCGAAATGCAGTCTCGCGTCAATCTGGACACCTAAGTATCTCAGAGACTGCTGGGAGGCTATTTTACTACCCCCAACATTAAGAGTAATGCCCTCTCTCACCTGCTTGTCACCAGTACTGCCTCCGTTTTATGCTCGGCCATCTGGAGCCCCACCGACCATAGCCACCGCCGGATCGTCGCCACAGCCTCGTTGGCAACCTGCATGACCTCTTCAGTATATTTGCCGACGACTACCACCGCAACATCAGCAAAACCAATAGCTCTAGCACCTTCTGGCAGCTGGAGCTTCAAAACGGAGTCATACATAGTATTCCACAACAGCGGGCCAAGTACTGAGCCTTGCGGAACACCACCCGAGATCCCATAGGTCTTTATTCCGGTCTCAAGTGTGTCTGTCTGTGTGTGTGTCTGTCTGTGTGTGTGTCTGTCTGTGTGTGTGTCTGTCTGCGTGTGTTTCTGTCTGTGTGTCTGTCTGTCTGTGTGTCTGTCTGTGTCTGTCTGTGTCTGTGTGTCTGTCTGTGTGTCTGTCTGTGTGTCTGTCTGTGTGACTGCCTGTATACCTGCCTAGCGCTTAAATCATTCATAGGATTTTTTCCAAATTGAAACCCCCATCCATCTTGATCGTGTCGAAACATTGCGATTTTCAAATCATTCTTTAAAGTATGGGGGTATTGTATATGTAGTTTATATGAAGCCCCCCAGGATATTTTCAAATTTTTTCTAAAAAGGCTGTAAACTTTTCTTTAAATTTCTTTTTTATTTTTATTTTACGTCAAAAAACAATTAAAACTGTGTATGACGTGCTATGGGGAGAAGTGAATTCTGTGCATATTTTCAAAATTCTGTGATCCCTACACTAAGTAATATACTACTGGAATTTTGAATAGAAAAAAAGCTCCCATGTAATAAATCTATTTTCAAGGATAAATCAGTAATAAATTTTGGGTTCTTATCAATGATGTCCTTCGTCAAGGAATAATGCTTCCTGCCTCGACAACACGGAAACGATAATTTGAATAACTATATTTCCCAATGAATTCTAGAAGTCGTGCACAGATAATGAAGTTACATTTATGTCCAGAAGCAAAACAAGGGGCCATCTCAGCATTTGCTCAATGGATCAGGGAAACGGGACGAAAAACCTGATCGAGAAGGGGGTTTTTGACCCAGAAGCTGCGATACAATCTTGTTACATATTGTTTAGAATTCTACAGTCCAAATGGTAAATAATACATTACATATCACTGTTAAAATTAATGTTACTTTCCTTGTGATGCTTAGTATAGCCTCTAGTTGTATAGAAACAGTTATGCAGCAGAAATGATTTCACTCGGGATTTAAACTTTTCTATCAATTTAATCGTTTAATGCCATCTGGCAAAGTGTTGTAAAATAATGTACATGTATGTGAATTTTTTGTAATGAGCTGTTGATACTGTCATTTGATGAGTATGATTTCTACGTCGAGTATTATAGTTGTAGACATCGGCATTTTCTCAAAATATATTCCCGACTTAAGCAAGTCATGTTTGACAAAAACCACTGATTCGTAAATAAACAGACAAGGTAATGGTAAAATTCCTAGATTAATAAAGAGAGGTTTACAAGAATCACGTGGGTGGGATTTGGTTATTATTCGTTCAATTCTTTTTTTCTAATCTAAAAGTCTGGGAGCTATAAGATGTATTTTCCCCAGAATATTATGCCATATCTCAGGCGGGAATGAACATTCGCGAAATATACACAACAAGCAGGCTGACTGAAAGGCTGACTGAATTTGCAAGAATTCTGAACGTGTAGCATAATGAAGAGAACTTTGTGTTCAATTCATTTAAATGGACGTTCCATTTAAGGTTTGACTGAATTGAGAGACCTAAAAATGTTGTTGCTTTAACATCAGTCAATGGTACACCGTTCATTTTCAATGAAGCACAGAATTGTTTATTTGAAACTAGCTGGCGTACCCGGCGTTGCTCGGATTTATAGTAAATTATTAGTCAGGGAGAGAAATTCCATTTTTTCATTCCCTACGGTGGGGCCTACTATCTCTTCTGTTGTATCCCTTCTCCGCTCTGCTCCTCCCTGCCATGCTTTCCACGGCCACGCTTCGATAGCCCTGGCTTCTCTTCACCTCCATTTGGAAATTTCCGGTCTACCTCGCTCACTTTTTCACAAAAAATTATATTTTTATTATTTGGGCTTCCAGCTCCTAAACTTCCTTCACTTTATAACTAAAAACAATAAACAATTCTAAACTACAGAATAAAATACTTGTAGACTCACGTATATTTTGTGTTTTTTTTGTGGAGTTTCACATATTACTTCCAATACTGTCAATAAATTGTCATATTTTAAAACTTCCTCTTTTTTATATTTTGTCTTCTCTTGTATTCATAAACAAATATTTGAAATTGATCTTTCAAATCGTGACCTTGAAGGGACTGACTGTTTTAAGCGAAGTTTAACATGCCAGAGTTCTCGCACGGTTTCTTTATTGCAAAGGATGTTCGTATCATCTGCAAAGAGTCTTCCGTTTCGAATGGTCGAGGCCATATCGTTTACGTAAAATAGAAACAGAATAGGTCCCAAAATCGATCCTTGAGGAACTCCACGTGTAATTGGCAGAGTCGGAAAGGTGCGTACATAATGTTCTATCATTCCAGTAAGGTATTTCCACTTTCTGAGATCGTTGTTTGAGGTACGAAAATAACCAATCTAGAGCAATACTAAGGATTCCATATGAAGATAATTTTGAAAGTAAAATGTCATGATCAATGACGTTATTTCTTGTAAGAATTGAGTAAAATACGCTTGTAAATGAGGCGTAGGTTCAATTTTCACTGTTAACTCTGAATTTTCAAAAATTTCAAAAGTTTGAACTTTTTTTGGCATCCTCATTCAGTTACGAAAGTGAAGATAGAGATTACCTACAGGTTATTATTTTCTTTTTACTTAGTTCTTTCAATAAGTTCCTGCAAATGTTTTTGAAACTTTTAATAGTTTCGCGCTATATTGCGTGCTACATGTACCACTTACATTTGTTATATTTTTAAGATTTTCTCAAAAACGACTCCAATTTTTTTCTTTAAACTTTTTGTTGGAATATTGCTATATGTACTCTGTGAAATGACATAAATGACATTTTGTTCTATTCTTAAGTTTTTCAAAAATTGCAAAAAATATCATTTTGTGACATCTCTCTCACATTGTTAATATGTTTATGAAGGGCGTTTTGTTCACATAGTTGGATTTACGGGTACATGTGCTTGCGAGTACATGCTTTTAAATGTCTTATAATGTTTTCACCACAACTCAAAACTTATGTGTGAAAAGGAGCTCAAATTTCCGCATTTTCACAAATGCTCAAGTGCTACTTTCTCAAAAATCGGCTTCAAATCATTTCTTCTCTTTTCGTACGAATAGTGCTAATTGCACTTTTTAAGATAACGTAAAATTAATTTTGGTGTATACTTTTGTTTTTTCAAAAATTACACAAATGTATTTTTTTAATATTTCTCATAGCGATAATATGCACATTTCAAGCAATTCGTATACATTATTGCATTTGTGAGTGAAAATGCTTTAAATGATGTAAAATAAAGTTTGCCGAAAACGCAAAAGATTCCTGAAAAAAGGAGCTTCAAATTTTGCATTTACACTAGAACTTAAATGATTTTGTCTTGAAAACTGTTCCAAATTTTTCAACGAAATATTCCCATGTAGCACGAGGGTTTACTCTTCTTTAATATTTTAAAAGTAATATTTCGATACCAGTAGGAAACCGAAACATTGAAAAAACTTCAAAAAATTTATTTTGGTAGGTGGCAGCCGGCAAGACTCCATGGCAAGTCCGAAAAGCTACCCCAAACCTTAAAAAATAGAAAATTAATTAGTACGAGAAAGTTTGTGCCATTCTTTTGCACCACTAATTAATATTACATGAATATTCTGTGCATTAATAATCGATTTATTTAATAAAACTTAAGTTTATTTGACACTATCCTTCGGCGTAGAATTAATTTGTATGTATTTTTATCTTATTTTTTATTATAGCGTTGCCCTTCACAATAATCCTGAAATGTATAATGCAAGACATACCCAGATACTTGAAGAGAAATATTTATTGAAACTGGTTGATAAAATAATAGCTCATTTCGCAACATTGTTACCCTGGAATGATAATATAGGAGTAGCATGTTATATTTACAAAGAGGACATTGGGTAGCCGTATTGGGGATTGAAGAATTAAATGCAAATATTACGATATATGTTTTAGAACTTTGCAATTTTCAAGGCAGGAATAAACTATGAATATTGGACATTAAATATTCCTTTTACAAAATAAACATAGCCATTATTTGGGCGTTTAATTTTTTTTATTTTGGAAGCGTCAATTTAATTTTTTTAAATTCTTTTTTTATTATTTGATTGTTTTTGTACACAGATCAGTTAATAAAACTATACATATGTAGTTATGGCTTAATTCATAACACTTAACCTAACTTAACTCTAATACAGTGGTTGAGGAAACCATGATGGCACCTCGTAGATTAGGTCAGAAAATAATTTACAAAATATGTGGAATGGATATTTATTTCTGATGCGAGTGGGTTGAGCAGGGTTTTTACAGAGGTTGAACGAGGATAAGGTTTGAAAATGGTGAATATTAGAGAAGAACTTATGGGAAAGGTAAGTAATGTGGTGAATGATGGGCTCGATTCATTATTTCATTGATTTGGTATGAACCAGGATGCATTAGTGATGGTACGAAGGAATTGGTTCTGTAGTATTTGAATTTTGTTGATGTTTGTTTTTGCAGCATTAATCCATACTGGAAAGGAATAGAGAAGAATCGGTCTGATTATTGTTTTGTATAGTATTGTTGCTGTTTTGTATGGAAGGTATTTATTCCTATTAATAAGGGGTTTTAGTTGATTAAGCTTGTTTGTAGTTTGAAATATTTTGGTGTCTATGTGTTGTTTCCAATTCAATCTGGTGTCCATGTGCAGTCCTAAATGTTTAATGGGTTTATTTGGGGGGTACTACCATGGGATGGGCTCATTATTTAACGTTAATGTGGTTGGTGGAGGGTACGACTTTAAAGAAAAAATGTTTGCTGCAGTTTTGTTTGGGTTTAGTTTTATTTTTAACTAGCAGAACCCGACAGACGTTGTCCTGCTCTCTCTGCCTTCACTCTCTTTTTCCCTCATTCTCTCTCCCTCTTTTCCCTCTCTCCTTTTCCATCTCTCTCTCTCTCTCTCTCTCTCTCTCTCTCTTTCTCTCTCTCTTTCCCTTTCTATTTCCATCTTTCTCATTTCCCCTTCACTCTTTCTCCTTCTTTCTTTTCCCCCTTCGTTCTCTTTTCCCTCTTCTCTTTCCGCTTTCTCCTTTCTCCTTATCTTTCTTCTTTTCCATCTCTCTTTTGCCCTCTATCTTTTCCTTCTCTTTCCTCACTTTCCCCCCTCTCTTTTTTGCTTTCGATCTCTTTCCATTTCCTTTATCCCTCTCTCTTTTACCCTACGAACTCTTTCCACGTACTCTTTTTTCCTTTATTTCCTTTTCTCTTTTTAACTTTCTTTTCCTCTCTTTTTCACTCTTTTCCGTCTCTCGTTTTACCCTGTCTCGTTTCCCCTAATCTCTCTCTCTTTTCGCTTCTCTTTTTCCTCTCTCTTCCCTCTCTATATTTTCATCTTTTCCTTTCTCTTCCTTTTCCTTCTTTCTCTCTTTCCCCCTCTCGTTTTTCTCTATCATTTCCATCTTTTTACTTGTATGTTTCCCCCCTCTTTCCCCTTCTCCTTTCTCTCACTTTTTCCATCCCTCTCTCTTTTTCTCTCTTTTTCCCTTCTCTTCTTTCTTCCTTCCCCTCTCTTTCCCTCTATCTCTTTCCTTTCCTTCTCTGTCCATCTTGCATTGCTTGTTCCTCCTGGCCTCCTCTGCCTCGCCCCTTGTCACACGGCAGCACCCAGCAATAATGAAACTGGGTTCCCACATATTGGGAATTGCATTTAACTGAAGCGCCATGTTGTGCTGCAGCCCCTTCTAGTGGAGTTACAAAAAATGAACGGCATAAAAACCTCCATGAAAACACATAGATGTGCTAACTTTCATGGAGATCAGTCACACGGCCATCCCCCTATGCTTACTCTGTGATTCTACCGCACCGCTGCTGGCCTCTGGCGGAATATATCAGGAACCCGTCTCAGCGACAGACGAAAAATAACGACCGTGGTGCATTTACCAGCATATTATTTAAATTATTTATTTTCCACATTTGTGTTGTATTAATCTTTACCAAACTTTGCAAGGACACTGCGTCAAATCCTGAAGAAGAGCCTGTAAATATTTCGTATCTATTCATATACTCGTTTTTGTGGAATCGATGTCGATTACCGCCTACGCTCCGCCTAGGGAGTACAGGATCTTGTCGTTGGTGGCGGAGCTTGAGTACCCCCACGACCCCGAGAGCTATGCCGGCGGTAGCGTAGCTACTGGTAGGGCCTCCCTTGCTGGACAGGTCAAAGGATAGGGGTGAGACGAAGAAGTACTCCAGAAGAGGACCTAAACGCCAAGAAGAGGACTTCAAGAAGAAATCTCTATAAGGATCATGCAAAAACATCGTTAGCGTGAAAAGATGGAGAAGATATCCTGGGTAGATGCAACTCAAAGCCGTAGTGAAGGCGATGCACCTAGGGTGAGCAACCCGAAAAATTGCCCTGCAAGTTTGGAGGCAGTGAGATGGCATACCCATCCCCAAACTAACCTGCATATGGGCTAGAAACCCTATCAGGCAAAAATTAAAATTTCTCACAGATCGCAACAAGTACAACCGGACGCCCCATATACGACAAGGCAACGAAAAGGATATGATAACGGTTTAGCGGAACATTTACAGATAATGACTTGGAATGTTAGATCGTTAAAAGGAAAAGAACAACGTGTAATCAATATAATGAAAGAAAAATTTGTGGATATAGCCATGTTAACAGAAACAAAGAAGAAAGCTAAAGGCTCAATGGATATAGATTATTATGCTCTTATATATAGTGGTGTTGATATTAATGAAAGAGCTGCGTCAGGAGTTGCAATCTTAATAAGCAGATGGAAAAATCGAGTTCATTCTTATAGTTGGATATCTGACAGAATTGTCACTCTTCGGTGCAAAGTAGATAGAGGATATATATGCTTCATTTGTGTGTATGCCCCAGAAGAAGGGAAAACTTTGGCTACAGAGAAATTTTACAATTCTCTACAAAAAACTCTCGATGAGACAAATAAAAATTATTGTATTGTCATATCTGAAGACCTCAATGCCAGAATTGGGAATGTATCTATTGATAAGATAATTGGCCCCAATAACGAAGATTCCCTGAATAAAAATGGACGTAAGCTAAGAGATTTTGCATGTTTTAATAATATGAAAATAATGAACACCTTTTATAAGCATAAACGTATTCATAAGATGACATGGGCAGCACGTGGTCAAATTAGTGCTATTGATTACATCATGGCAAACGATAAAGTAAGCAAACTTTTCACAGATGTAAGAGTCTACAGGAGTTACGATATAGATAGCGATCACTTTGCACTCTTAGGAAAGTTAAAACTACTGAAGAGATGGGTTAAAAACAATAATCGCCAAACTTGTCCCATCCAAAAGATTTGGAAAGTATATTTACTAAATGAAGAATCTGTCAAACTGCTATACCAACAACGTCTGGAGCAACATAACAAAACATATGAAATTAGTAATGACGTGGAAGAAGAGTGGAGGAATTTGAAAACTATAATGGAAGCAACAGCATATGAAACACTAGGTTTTACTTCAAAGAGATCGAAGAAGAAAGGGCTTAAAATATGGAATGAAGAAATTGAAGAAGCTGTTAATGAGAAAAAGAAATTATACCTGAGATATTTATCCAATAAATCTCCACAAACTAAGAAGGAATATACCACAATTTCCAACCACGTCAGGTATCTAACAAGAAAAGCCCAACAGGAATCATGGGGTAAATATATAGCTGATATTGAAAATGACATACATGGACGGCAGAAATCCGCGTATAAAATTATGAGGCACCTTAATAGACAAGACAAGGATGTAGCAGATATACAGGTAATTAAGTCAGATGAATGGCTCTCTTATTATAAGAACTTATGGACAAATAAGAATGCGAGTGATAAGAATGAGAAGGTAGACAAAAATGAAAACCTTATTGAAGACAGCGTAGACCAGATAGAATTTGAGGAACTGGAAGAGGCATTAGCTAAAATGAAAAATAGGAAAGCTAGTGGTAGTGATGGCATTAAGGCAGAAATGCTTAAATGTGCAACTAAAGAATTTAAAACAAGGCTTCTCCACTTCTTCAACCTATGCTGGAATAGAAGAAAAATACCAACTGATTGGAAACTTGCTGTAGTTCTGCCTATTTTTAAAAAGGGAGACCGAACAATATGTGACAACTACAGAGGTATATGTCTCCTAAACGTTGCGTATAAGGTATACTCAAAAATTGTGACCTCTAGATTAAGGAAAATTGCAGAAACAATGCTGATGGAAGAGCAAAGTGGCTTTCGCCAAGGAAGGTCTTGCATAGACAATATATTTGTCTTAAAACAAATTCTAGAAAAACACAGAGAATATAACAAAGAAACCCACATCTTGTTTGTAGATCACAAGAAAGCTTTTGACACTGTAGCCAGGCATACTCTCGTTGAAGTACTAAGAAAGAAAGGAATCCCTGAACATCTGATTCTTGTAATTGAAAGTATGTATAATGAATCCGAAATATGTATTACTTGGAAACCAGATCGAAAAGCGAAAGTGGACCAAGGCTTACGACAAGGATGCAGTCTTTCATCGATTCTGTTTGATATCTACATAGACGAAGCTCTTTGCGAGTGGAAGACCAGATTAAAATTTTATAGTTTAGACTTAACGAGAACAAAATTATGGACAATACTTTTTGCAGATGACCAAGCAATAATAGCAGAAGGTGAAGATATATTACAAAAATCAACTCATGAACTGCAGCGGATAATGTCAGAATATAATCTGGAAATATCGGACACCAAAACGAAAGTGATGGCATTCCAAGGACGATACCGGGTACGCTAAAAAATTGTAGTAAATAATAAAACTATAGAACAGATACAGCACTTCACATTCCTGGGAGCAGACATATCATCTTATGGCGAAATCGACATAAATAAGAAAATAGAACGATTCAATCAAATGAATGGTACCATAAGAAGAACACTCAGTTCAAAAGTGAGAAGAGACACTCTCATCAAATTTTATAAAGTTATGTCAATACCAACTTGTTTATATGGAAGTGAAGTGTGGACAATGACAAAAAAAGATATCTCAAGACTGCAAGCAGCAGAAATGAGATTTCTTAGAGCGGTAGCGGGATATAGTCTCCTAGATAGACAAAGGAACACAAAAATCCGAAATGAGCTAAATGTAGAATGTCTCATAGAGAAAGTCACTAACTACAGACTCTCTTGGCAAGAACATCTGTTGCGAATGAACAACGACCGCATTCCTAAACAAATGGCAAATTATTAACCAAGAGGAAAGAGAAACATAGGACGTCCAAGGACGTTGGAAGAACCAGTACTAAGCGGCGTAACAGGCATCATGCCTAAATACTTGAAGATAAGAAGAAGAAGAAGAAGATGTCGATTACATGTAGTTGAATTCACTTTTATTAGTATAGAAGATTTTGATGACTGTCTATTAGGTTTAGATATATTTGTATGTTGTTTATAATGTTTATTAAAGAGTGATTGGAAGCGAAAATAGGGTGTCGTCTGCAAACTGTGCTGTTTTTACTGTCGGATGTTTGGGGATGTCTGCTACATAGAGATTAAACAGTGGGTGAAAGGGGGCTGAAAGGGGATGTCTGCTTTGATTAACCTGGGGTTTGAATGATGGTTGTTACTTGTTACTGCAAAGGTTCTTTGGATAAATTTTGGATAAACTATTTATAGTTTTCGATTATTCCGGTGATATATTGTGGAGTGCCGATTTTCTTTAATTTGTAAATTAGTGCCTGGTGCCAACTCTATCGAATGCCTGTGAAATGTCAAGTAATATGAATATTGAATGTTGTTTTTTCTGAAATGCTGTGTTGAGATGTTCTGTAATTAGGAGTTGGTGCTGTGTGGACATGTGTTCAGTAAATCCAAACTGATCTCTTGGGATTGCTTTTGTTAATTTCAGGTGTTTTTTGAGACGTTGAAGTATTTTTTTTTTTTTTTAAGATTTTAGACAGAGATGGTAGAAGGCTTATTGGATGATAGCTGTCGGTGTTTGCTGAATTTTTATTTGGTTTCGGAATGGGATGAATGATGGCATGCTTCCAAGTGGATGGAAAATGATTTGTTCTAAAAGGTGAATTATATATGTTTGTTATGTATGCAATTGCGGGAGCAGGTAAGTGTTTTAGAATTGAGTTATTAATATTATCGTGACCTCGCGCTTTTTTTGTCGGGATAGAGTCAATGATTTGTTTTATTTCTTTAGGGTTTTTAAAATGTTTTTTGAAGTGAGGGTCATAGTTTGGGGGGTTTTTGGTATTTAGTATTTCCTCAGCCTTATCGGTTGGGGTGAATAACTTACCTTTTGGTGAGTTGATAGGTGGAATAATTGATTTTCTTTTAAGTATTTGTTTTGTGATGTTCCATATAGAATTGTTTTGTGTCGTTAAAGATTATATCTTGTTTTGGAATTTGATATTTATGATTTTTTATAGATTTCTAAACTATATTAGTTAATATGTTAGGTTCTGTTTTTATTTGTGGGTTTTTAGTTACGTTCCATAATCTTCTGGCCTTGTTTTTTTTATTAATTATATTTCTACTTTCTGACGTCAGAAGTGAATGTCTGATGTTGTTATGGGTTTGTGTATTTTTGGGTTGCGTTTCTGCTATTGCTGTATATATTATGGTGCTTAGTAATGTTACGGCGTTCTCAATTTCTATAGAATTATTTACGATTTTTATTTTAGGTATTAAATTGCTTATTATGTTTTGGAATTTAATCGAGTTTTACGAGTTATTATTTTGGGGATTGGGGATCGCGGGGATGGTATCTGTTGTGTAAGTATGTTTACCGGAATGTGGTCAGAGTAGAGTTCATGATAGGGGGTTGAGTAAAAACTGATATTTCCATCTGTCAGTCCGAGGTCTGGTTTTTTAGTTACGTCTCCTGGATAGTATGTTGGTTCTGGAGGGGATAATATATTGGCAGTCATATTAGTTAATGTTTGTGACAGTGTTTTTTTTCTGCTTGGTTGCTTGTACGACATCCCCAATTTGTGTGTTTGGCGTTTAGATCACCTAGTATTAATGTATTTTTATTTGGGGTGAAAATATTAAGTATACCCTATACAAGTTACCCTATAGTGGTTATCAGAACATATTGCACAGTTAATTTTGTGGTTGCAATTGTTTCTAGAGTGTCCAAAGTCCAAATATCTATAACACTGTAGAGGCCCTTTTGGTCTTTTTCTTCTTTCGGTGGTGACTTTGAGGTTGCAAATTTGATTTATGTTGAGAATTGTTTCCAGTGGTTCGTTACCGTTGAACTCGGCCGCTATTACAAGAATGGGATGGCTGTCCTTCTGAAGACGTGTGGTTTTAACAATGGATGGGTGTCTTTGTTTTAAATCTTGCATGATTTCACTCACAGTTAAGGAAAAGTGTACATTTTTAAATACTATCGAAAAGTTTTTGTTTGCTGGGTCATTGAAGGAGTGGAATCTTCTATTAGTATTTATTAAGTATTTTATGATATTGCGAAAATCTGCTGCTGTGCCGGGATATATTTTCACTTTGTCATTTTATGTTCAGCTCTGCAGTTTTTAGATACGATATTTTTAATTTCAATAACGAAAGAGTTGATATTTGTTTTCTCGGAAATGAAAATTGGGGGTATTTCGGAAGTTGTAATGGACTGTGAAGATTGATCAGAATTTATATATTTGAAACGGTTGTCTGAGAGAGAAGAGTCGGCTTCCTTGGAGGCTAATTCTGAAAATCTATTGCCTATTGGGACATTGTAAGAGGATTGCAAGTCTAAGGTCTCATTTTCGTTATTGAAGTTTTGAGCTACGTAGCTTATGTGAACTCCGGAACCGTGTGTAGGTGGTGCACTGTTTAATGGTGTTGAATAACTTTTGTCATTGTCACTGACAATGATACTTGCACTGTGTTTTTCTTTATCACTGTTGGTAGCGTCCTCGCCTACTGACCTTTTCCTTTGGTGGATGTTGGCGTCTCCCTGATGCTGGCTGCCTAAGGTTAGAAGGGTTGTGCCTTGCGATGGATTTTGATAACACGAAGTTTCTGATGTAGATGATTCCATGACTCCATGACTGATGATTCCATGACAGTATGTAGCACTTTCAGTGGTGAGGTTGGTAAATTGATGAAGTTGCTCTGCGGAATACTGCTGGTGTTGTGTAGCACGTAAAGAGCATTGCTGACTACGTTGCCTCTTAATGAATTCGCATTGAATGTCATTGGTGAAAGTTATTCGATGCACTGGATTAACAATGTATTTTCACTATTTAATATACGTAATATTAGAAGCACTAGAAATATAAACTGGTTGGTCGGTATCGGGTGGGCCCGTACCGGCAGTAGTGTTCCGACTATTACGAGCGCTCTGCGATGTGAACGTTTCGGTGGTCGGGACGGGAATGGAAGCGTCAAATGACGATACACAGGAAAGATTTTGTGAAAGAGAGTGAGTAGTTGTGAGTGACAGAGATAGAACCAATAGTGAGAGATTTTAATATTGGCGTAGGCGTCGAGTCAAGAAAGGTGACTAAGGGCCAATGAGTTGTGGCAAAGGATAAAATTACTTACAAAAAGAAGGCAAACGAAAACGAAGGTGACGTGTTTCATCGAAGAACTGTGACAGAAGGTATTAGATTGCGGTCGAGAGCACATGAAAGGCTATCTGGACGTAGTAGAGATTTAAGGAAACTGGACGTTTAGGTGTCGTGATCTGAAGCAGTATCGAATAGGGATGTCCATCTGAGGCACTCGGGAAGAATTTGTATGTAAGCAGTTTATATTATTTAATAGTAGATTTAGGGATATTAATTATTATACAATTTCAACTTCAAGAAAGACGAGCATAAGATTACTGGTGGTCGTCAAGTTTCTTAAAAAAAATTAAAAATATCCCTTACTTCGACAGCACGGTCTACGAGGACCTCTTCACAAACCGTAAGCGCCACAGAAAACATATTGCAAGAAAATGTAATCATTCTTTGCTAAGATATTGTTTGATCTTAAAAAGGCCTTCAGTAAATAACAAAAGCCATATTAAATTTGATCGTATGTCAATAGTATTTATAAAGTAATATTTAATTATACTAGAACATGGAAGTCGGACCAAATAACCAAATATAAATATTGTCAAGTGTAATCGTTAAAACAGTTTAAAATTGACTTCCCCAGTGTGAGGGAAATGGTATTAATAAACACGTACATTAAAACAGTTTCCTGTGTGCCTACGTTTATTTTGGTGCAAAGCAAAAAAGAGTTGGGATAGTTCGTGATTCCAATATTATTTTCGTAATGAATGTGTGTTTTTTTGATAACTACAACCCATAAATCCTGAAATATTGTAAATGGTTTGTGGTTGAAAAATGTATCGCAATAAATATATACCAAATTCTTATTTTTTATAATATAATTGAAAACTTTATATTATTATAAGTTAGTATAATTAATATACACCTACGAAATCCGAACACATGAACAAGGTCGGTCGAAAACCAAATTCATTCTTCTTCCTCACCTCGGTTTTTATTAATATCTTCAAACACCAGTCGTCGTCATCCGTGTCGCGGGCTCGGTTCCCCCTTACTACGAAGTGCAGTCATGGTCTCCTATGCTGACATGTAGGCTTCGATGCTGCCGGCGGGAGTCAGCTCCAAGATCCCAGGATGCGAGGGTTCAATGCGGTGGGCATATCACCTGGTCTGCGCATGGCCGTGATCGCCGTAGGTCATATGAATGAAACGGCTTATAAATACGAGCGTAACTGTTGTAAAGAACAACAATTAAGGGAATGGGACAGCTATGACCGAATTACTAAATGAAGAATGCATATAAGCATCCATATTTCAAATAGCGTTCCCAAATTTGTACATCTTCAATCAGGCCTGTTCTAAAGTGTCCGAAGGACCTGACCACTCTAGGAAGACGTGTTTCGGAGAGGGAGTTGCGGCTTAACGTTCCTAGGGAGGGGAAGGAGAGGAACGGTTGCTGGCAATGGCCCAGGCATTTTTCGGACCCTAATGTCGTGGATCCAACGCGTTGGGGACGCCTTTTTCAGCACTCAAAATTACGTCACACAGTCCGTGTCCTGTCAGCTTGTTTTTTGTTTGTAAGCTATTATATGCACAATGCCATTGCATTGCACGGGCCCGAGTCCCGCTAAGTTGTTCGGTTTGATTGATTACTTGATTAGGGTGCGTCATTGCTGAAGTCGTTAGTTTGGTGAGTGGAGTGCATGTCATAAACCGGAAGGTGGCAGTGTACCTCCCCTGCTGGAACCCGAGTTCCGCACCGTCCTACATGTCAGTTTCCGATGTAAAAGCCATCCAGATATGTCCACCAGCGAAGCACCGCCCAAACTGAGTCAAGCTTTAAGCTCAGGTTAGGACCATGACATCAATATTTCTGTTGAAGTAATGTAAATATGACCATTATGTTTGATTCGTCGATTAATGTTAATGGAGACAATCACCACTAACATCATTAGTTCATTCATCAACACCGTTAGTGTAGTTTTTATTCTTGAAGGTGCGGTGTTGCTCCCCCGCTGGA
>BLKR01000449.1:92500-244519 GCA_011170035.1 Teleogryllus occipitalis
GAAAAATAACACTCTCGTTGTAACTTGTGAAAGTCGTTTGACTGAATTATCGAATATTCTCATCGACGCAAATTTTCCTGGGGATAGGGAATATGGAATATAAATAAAAATGTAAATATGAAGAAAAAACTTGGAAGTAATTTTCTAATGAAGTAACTGTCAAATTCTTATACATCACTAAATGGTTCGAAAGCATGTATTTTAATGCACTGATGCTTGCAGGTAACAGGTAGTATCTTGTAGAGGCACTTGTAGACATAATAGGTAAAATAAAACGGAGTTTGTTTACCAAAAACCCTTGGACCCGTCGTAAACAGAGAAGCAAGTTGCTTAGGAAGCTTAGTCTCAATGGCGTAATCTAACCATTGCGACGCTTGTAGCGCTGACGTAGAGATTTCCACATATGGTAGGCATTAACAGGTTTATCACTATACCTCATGTCGCTAGGAGAGTCTACTCAGTCACAACCACCGGAGTACGATGTAGACAACTAAATATTCCTACAGATGGCAAATTGGTACCTGTAAACTCAATACAATAGGAGTTTTTACTATTTATAATAGTAAGTATTTCGCTGTTTTTGAAGTCATTATTACAAAAGACTATAAATATAACTGTAGTTGAATGACATATTCCAGTGAGTAGTATAAAGGACATCAATTAAATCGCAAATATTTTCAATGAACGTGATTTACTTACATATTTTGGTAATATAATTTACCGCATTATAAGTTCTTCAAAATGTTTGTTCATTTTTTAACGCGTATTCTATTACCTTTTGCACTATTGTTTGAAGTTTTACCTTCATAGCCATTACGTCAATCGTTTCCCATTACTTTGCTGCATTTGCATTGGAATGCGCTAAGCACAACGCCCGGCACATCCTTCCTCTCACGGTCAAAAAGAATAATCAGCATCCATCATGATCATTGTAATGATATCGTCTAATTGTAAATTTGCGGAAATATTTTACTTCTAAATTTTTCAGAATGTATTCGTGTGAAGTATCTAGTTACATTAAAATATTGAAATGCCTTAGATTTGTTTGACCTTCGTGATACGTAGTATTTACATGCGATTTAATCGAAACGGAGAACATTATTCTGTTCTTTCGTTCCAGGGATTCTCAATTTTAGCGAGGTTCCAGACTACATTTAGTAAAAGAGTGATATAATAGACAAATAGAAGAATAGAATATATATATGTGTATATATATATATATATATATATATATATATATATATATATATATATATATATATATATTCTTGTGGTTTCTTTGAAGTGAAGGGTTCTGTTATAAAGATGCTTATTTCACGTTCTTCTAATGGTTTAGTACTTCAAGTGAAGAGAATTTTCAATAAGTCAAAAAGTCTCATTCATTAGGTAAATAAGATCTAAAACTCGTAATTTAGAGAAATTGTGATACCATATTACCATTTTAGTCGTATGTAAGAGGATTACAAAGCTTTACAAAGTTTGAGAATCTCTGATGTGAACTATTTGCGAGAAGTGTGGTACTAGAAGAATCAGACTATTGTTGCATCGACTTCCCTTTCAGTTGCTTCCTTACTGTGCATTTACTGCAGTAATTGTCTACAGGGCGACCGAGATCCTAACTAATTGAAATTGGACAAACCGCCTACTCTCCTTAATGTTGGGTCTCATCCCTCAACCAAAGTCGCACTTCCAAGGCTACTTAGTGTCTTATTTGATGAAAACTTGTACATTTAGAAAGGGACTGAAATTTAGCGCCAAGGAAAAGTTTCCAAATAAATCCAGTTAATGATCTTTGTTGCCGACCAAGATGATGTAATCTGCAGTAGCGGGATCTGCTTTGCACAAGGATTATGGGTTACAATTATATCAAGAATATAATTTACTTATTCCAGAGAGTATTCTATCAGAGACGACACTCAACGTTAATTACTACGCTCTTATTTAAATCTCTAATTTTCATGTTAGGCTTTCCCTTCTAGACGTGGTATTTTTTATTTTATTACTGAGTGATATCAAAGTGGTCGAAAGCTCTACATATCGTTCGCACGAGAATTTTTGGAAAGAAAGGAGAAAAGCGCAAAATTATTTTTATGCATTGTCAAAGTTCTTTGTATGTGTTTGAGACAATATTCCACTTCCGGAGGAGAAAGTCTACTAGTTTAGGTTTTGCAAATAGGCAAATGTTGAAGATCCAAAAACAAATTGGAATTATTTTTATAAGTTTATATTTTTTTCAATAAGTACGAAATTAGCCAAAAATTATTTGTGTCGAATTTTATTTGCCAAAATGTGTGCAATATTCAAACAAAATTTGTTACTGTACGTTCGGTATTTTTGAGTTTATTACTGAATGATGTAAAAGTGGTCGAAAGCTCTATTCGCACGAGAATTTTCAATTTTGGGAAAAAAATTGGAAGTGCCCAAAATTATTTTTGGACATTGTCGATCTTCTTCGTATGTGTTTTATACAAAACTCGTTTGCTGGAAGAGAAAGCCTTGTAGTTTACGTTTCACAACAACGCAAATATTGAAGTTGAAGTGAAGTTCGTGGTAGTAAGTGAGAAATTTGGGTGGTTTTGATATTTTGTTTTCTTATTTAGGGGTGAATTTTGAAATTTTGAAATGTGGCGCTCGAGAGCCCAAAATTCACTTGTTTCGACCGTAGAAAAACCTTGAATTTTGAGTAAGTGGGGATGCAAACCACAATCATAATTGTTGATTGAACTTTACAGGTATTTTAGTTCACCATGTTCTTAAGAACTATTGACAATTTGTAATGTTTCTTTCATTCTAACTTCATCACATGTATGTGTTCGTTTTAAATTCGAATTTTCAATTTAAATTAATTTAGATCAGGAATATCTAAACTTACATGCTTTTTTTAAGTTTAAAAATGTTAATGTGTTATATCGAGATTTCTAATTGTGATTGTGAATTTATAGGAAATATATTTTCAACATGATACCAACTATTAAGGTCAATTTTATCATGTTCTCTCATCCAATTCCTTGTAAAGTATGGTGAAAAAATTACATTTCACTGAGTGATACTAAACTAGTTCTAATCTCTAGCAACAAAATCACACCCTGCCCTGAACAATGATCAACACACTATACAAGGACATATCTCTTGAAATCCAAAATTACTACACAGAAACATTAAAAAATTACCTAAATTGACAATATTGTATTACATATCATTTGAAACAAACTGCACTTCCAACTTGTTTTCCAGTCTTTTTTAGCAAATGGGGATGTGCCTGAAATATAAAAAAATGATGTTATAGGATTTCAAGATGTATAGTGTTGTATCTCATCTTCATAAAATAAGATTTTTGGTTGATCCCGGGTTTAGGGTGGCACGGTTCCTTTGGTTCCTTTTATGATTCATTATTTCTCGCGATACCTATGTTTATAGTTGCGCGGTTCACTATAACAACTGAATTATTTATGTTCAATGTTAAATGAGAAGAAGTCACCTGATAATTTGTTGGCGTGGAATTGTGTGTATTTTCGCATTTCAAGTCTTCTTCAAATAGGTTTGTGTGTCTACTGAGATCGAAGGTATGAATTTTCTTAAAAGTGAGTGTTCCCTTTAAAATAAATTCTCTTAAAAGTGAGGGAGGTATATAATACAGCGTGAGCGCCGGAGCGACAGCGGAGGCGCGAACCAGGTCTCGAGAGCGAGGGCCGGAAGGCCCTCGCGAACGTAGCACGTTGGATTCGTCGCGGACCACTTGGTGAAAAAAATGCGTTGGTTAAAGAATTGTGTAGGTTATAAAATTAAATTTGTAGCGTGAAAAATACGAATAATCAGTTCACTTCATGAGAGTCCGTTGCTACGGAGATTTATACGGTACATAAAATGAATTCACAGGGGACCGCATTCCATGGTGCTATTTCCTGCAGTCTACATTACTGGCATGAAGTGCTCAACGCACACATACCTCCTTAATAATGTCCTCCACCGACAAGGCAGATCCTAAACAGTCAGCAGATATTTCCTGCATCTAAAATAAAATTTGTATCATGTACATTAATACACAAAATGAATATTCAATTTAATGTTGTTGCAACAAAAATAATAACACCATAATAAAAATAAAGGAAATAACACTCATTATCATAATAATATGAAACCAATCTCAACGAAAAAATCATGCAAAACATATGACATAATGTTACTTACAGTTTGGAATCGCATTGCAAAGTACCTTGTACCTTCCGCGTCTTCTGTTTGGTTGTTATGGCAATAGGGAACCCAACAACGCCGAATATGTAGTTAGTTAATGCCTTATTTACGTGGCGAGACTCGGGCCATCAGGCCCGCTCTTCCGTCTAACCACGCAAATTTCGGTACGTTCCTGTCACCACCTAGCGGAGAAACGAGGTATTATCTTGGGCGACGAAACAGGCGGATCTCAATTTTGCTCAGAGGCTTCTTTTAGGCTTGATCTTTTACATGCAGTAAATCTACTACATTGGGACAGCCGGCTTTACTTCCCCTTTGAAGGAAGGCGTACGAAGGATTTTCTCGCCCTTAAAAATCCACGGCATCGATCGGGTTTGAACCCGCACACTCGGGTACAACAGTTCGGTACGCTGACCGTTACACCACCGAATCCGCATTTTTCTTCACAATCTTGCATTCTGAAACCACACTGTGCGCGTCTCACAACGTGAAACGATTTTTATTAACTTCGAAACTTTTGGACACAGTTCAAAATAACCTAAGGAATTGCTGGGGGTAGCCTGTAGATCGCTGCACCTTCGCACGCCTTTGCGCCCTTCGACGCTATTGGCGTAAAAGTTGGGCGAAATATGTCGGACCTACCCATAATTCTCTCTACCCAAATTCAATTAAGAAAGGGCCGCAGCCTATCTAGTGACAGAGGACTGACTTGTACGTGAAGTTAAAATGTACAGGCAAACAACTATATGTTACAATCTAAATTATTCACCTTTTAAAAATTGACGTAGTAAAGACAAGCATTTATTGCCCACTTTCTACTAGAGATATGAAATGATGTACCTTAGATCTTAATTAGTGAAGTGATGGAATATCGTGTTTGCGGAAGTTACTTGGCTTGCCTTGTCAATGTTTCCGCTGGTCAATGGCATTCCTTTTTCGTCACAGAGGCGGTCACGGTGGCCAATGAAGCCAAACAAGGCGTCGTCTGATCGTGAAAAATTTGTGGCTAGGTCATTATTTATAGATTTATTCGTGTCAAGGTTTCGTAATTTAAAAAATACTATTCACCGCTATAAAATTGTACCAACATCTCAAACTATAAAGGCCTTTCAGTACAAGACCTCTCATTGGCTGTGAGGTTTGTTCCGGCGTGACAAGGCAGGCTCGTTGGTTGGTGGACTTTTACTACTGAGTGCTTGACAGAAATAGTCTAACGCTTGTGCGTTGAGGAGAAAATGCTTACGACACGCCGATAAATTCTTCTCATTGGTGTAATAAAATGGTCATAACATCGTTTCTGGGCACTTGGGCTGGATTATAGTCCGCTTCTGCTCGTGGTGCCGGAAGGTAGTGCCTTTAAAGAATCGCTGTTATTTTATGTTAAGGTTTGGCAACGCCATTCAAGAATCGCATGTATTCCTTTAAAGCTTGGAAAACAAACTGATGGACTCCTCCGTATCAACAATATAGTTTACTTGTACAGGAATCGTGTCTTGTGATGTTAGTTATGCAACATCAAAGAAGAGGTGATGTCATTTTCAACATATTTTCGTTGTGCGCGAGGTTAACTGCATACGTGATGACGTTAAAAAAATTATCATAAATATGAGTGACTTGTGAGTTTTCTTCAGTCAAAAAAGTATGATCTTCAAACAATCTTTGGAAATATGGAACTATTTATTATGATATTATATCGTATACATCAGGGTATGTGTTTGTAATATAAAAGAAAGCACGGCAAGTACTTTGTATATCATCGAGCTGAAACTAGTAATTTTATCATGGTGAGTAACAACAATAATTATTTCATATATTGACCTGTCCCTTTGTTCCATGATCTTCCGGCTGAGTAAAACGCATGATGTATAGAACGATTTTTCTAAGGATGAGCCAAAGTGACAGCTAGTGCTGGCAACATAACTGAAGGTTCTGTGGTGTCATTATGCCCTGGAGCCCATTAGACTCCCTTCCTGTTTTCGTTCGTTTGCAGTTGGCTAACGTGTAACTATGGCTTCAACGCTTTCTTTTGTGATGTCCTCGGCCGACAAAAATATAGTGCGCCGAGAGAAATAATTGAAATTAGAAAGTGCATTGTAATGTGCTCTTCTATAAAAATTCTTTTTTTTCTATAAACATTACATTTACTTTTTCTGTGATAAATATTATGTTTATTTTAAAACCGAGACTTGAATGCGAGAGGCGTACCGGTGCACGTGTTTCCGGCTTAAAATAATTTTTCTGTCTATTTACATTCATAGCAGCTTTCTTTTACTGATTGGGAGAGCATGTTAAGATATTTTCCACGTAATTAAATTTAAATATTTACCGGGCTCGCGTACGTGCATATACCTCAGCGAAACTCTTGGACTTCTGTATACTGATATTTCCAAATACTTTACGAAGAGGCGTGGCTGAACAGTTGTCGCGGCGGAGGGATACTTCTCTGAATTACATGTGATGATCACCTGTTACGCGAACTGTCACTTTGGCTCATTCTTAGGAAAATCCTTCTATACTATTAAGTATGAGGGTTTGCAGGTTAGAGGACAAATCTGCTTTATTTCGAAATAATAGAGCCACAAAAGATTGATATTTTATTTTAGTCAGTTTACAAGGTAGATTGATTAAAAAGCACTTATCATATGGCCATTATGAAATGCCAGATGAATCATAACAAGACGAGTTTCTAACGGACTTCGAAACGGAGGTTGCAAACTTCATACGCTTTATATTTTTTATGCTTGTTTAGCTATAACTGCACCCCGGTTTAAATATTTTTTCTATACTTTCAACGAAATAATACCCCAGTAGTATCAGGTTAATAAAATTCTTATTAAAAGGTTCCAAGATATTATAAAAATAGTGAAGTAGTGTAACATTTAAATGATTTGTCCAAATGGATATTCTTTAGTTGATTTAACTTAACTTCTGCCTCTGGAAATTTAAATTAATAATTAAGGAATACTTTTGATACTTTTCATGAAATATTCTGGACATTTTCAAAGTTTTCTGATTTTTCTTGACATTTATTGTTTAAATACATTAATTATAATTTCTAAAAGAACCCCTCTCATTCAATGGCCGATATCTAGCATATCTTATACTTCCGTTTGTTATTTTATAGAAGTTGCAGCTCTACGTCATTCTTAACCCTACAAAATAATTAAATAACTCTCCCAATTTGAAAACATTAACATTTTAACTTTAACATTAACATAACAAACAACTTTAACATTTTTCTTCAAAGGAAAGTACAAGATATTGTAATACATACAATGTAATACAGAAAATCTGTTTTGACGAGTGCATTATTTGGCTAATAACATGTTTTATTGGTTTTGTATTGTTTTGAAAAATGAACGACAAACGAAATGTTTATAATAATATTCAAGGTTTTAAAACTTCATAAATATTTCAAATCTACACAATGAAAAAGTAAATGTTATTCTTACGTTTTTTCAATAATTAAGAAAATGCTTTTCACTTCTTACTCAGATTTCTGAAACTAAAACTTTAGCAAAGTGCTTTGCATTTCAATATCTGCGTGCAACGTGCTCATTATCTGAAAGAAATTCCACAATGCTGCTGCAAATAAGACATAGTACCTCTTCTATGTGGTGTACCTACTGTAAGGAATGTAATGTCTCTCCTGCAAATGAAAGTTATCTTCATATTTCTGTCTTCTGTATATGAAAGTTATCTTCATCTTTCTGCTCTTACTGTATATATTTCGTCAAAAACAGGAGAAACGTATGATCTGTGCCCGTCTTATTCATGCTTATCTTCTTCTGTCTACTATGCAACATGAACTATCTTTTGCATGGCATTCAGCCTCAAACACATTTACAGAAATAATAAAATCACAAAACAACATTCTCTTACATTAATGTAATTAATTGTTTACAATTAATTATCTCAACATACTGAATTACTACCTAGAACAGTGTTAAATCAATATCACAGAAACCCTTGAGAAGTTACACCACATTCGCTTTTTCAAATCTAACCACATTTTTCCTGGCTTTAACATCAAAGTAATCTGGATTTTCATTTGTCAGTACAGTTTTTAATAATTTTATTTTCACTCATTTAGTACCGTTACAAGCTCACTGATATGGTCCTACCCTCTGTGCAATTTTCCCAAATATTTCTTTCTGTCAGTATTGACAACAATGGAGTATTTTAACTGAATGTTTGAAAGTTACAGCGAAAATCAACATTCTGAAGTCGAAGTTTTCTTTCAATAGCCGGCGGCGCTAGCCGAATGCGTTTACTACGCTCCGTGAAGTCACGAAGGTTAAGCGCATTCGAGACTCGCGGGTTCGTGGTTGGGTGACCGGCCAGGAACCCCGGGATCTAACGCCGTCGAGCCCCTGGCCGAAGGGATAAAAGGCACTGACTGACTGACTGTAACGTGACGAGACTTGACAAATATTAAAAGTAAAAGCACATTAATGGAGGATTACTCCCCAGTGCAAAGCGCTCAACGCCCCTTAAGGGACTTGGAGACGCGTTGCGTTATCTAAATAGGATTAAATACCAATTAGCATTATCCCCACCAAATTTTGCTAAAAGTAAGATTTTAAACAGGTACCGAATCGAATAGTAAACATTGTGTACTAATTAGTTTTGTTCGACCTTGTAATTTCAACTTCTTCACAGTTCCAGTTAACAGCTATAAGAATAGAGAAACGTACCATAGCGGGGTTGATTGGAAAGACGCGTACATATAATTTGTAATTTGCATCATACCTAGCTCAATAAGTCGGTATTTGTGAAAATGTTTGCAAATAAGAATTTGTGTTTTCGAAGTTCAAATAATTCCTAAAGAGCTTGGAAATGACGCCAAGATCGTCGAATTTGGTTCAGAAGTTCTCTCGTAGGTAGGGTTGCCACCTTTCTTATTTCCACAGACCAGCATAACTGCTTTACAGGGATTGTTTACATTTAAATCTCAAATCAAAAACACTTACAAAAATAAATAAATAACAAATAAATTAACTTCATTCAGCACTAACACAAAAGGTAGCATTCAAAAAATACATTCATTCTTTTATAAATAGAAATAAGGGAAGCCCAACAGGTTCCTCATTATTGTATGTTGTTCTAAGTAAAGTCGAATTTTATTTCTTGTATTGTTTATTTTAATTCATAGGATTTATGGGGGGCCAGCAAATTGGATTAGATATTTGTCATATGGAAATCTATTTCTGATTCGAGATGTTGTTGCTGATGACCCAAGGTTGTAATGGCCACTTGTAGGTATTTTATGTAGATTTGTGAAGAAGGAATGTGAACGTTTAAGCATTACTTGATGGATAGTTTTTATTTTTAATTCTGAATGTAGTTGAGTGTTTTTAATAAACCAGGGAGCATTTACTGCTATCCGTAGGATTTTATTTTGGAAGGTTTGTATTTTCTTTATGTTAGTAGCAGAGGTGTTGTACCATATTGGGCATGCGTACATTATAATGGGAAGAACTATTGCTTTATAAAGCACTAGAGTACATTCTGTTTTGAGGGCGGATTTTCTGTTTATTAATGGGTACAATTTATGTAGTCTTCTGTTTGCTTGTGTAAGTTTTTCATTTATATGATTAGTCCATGTTAGTCTTGTATCTATTAATACTCCAAGATATTTAATTGGTTTGTTTTTTGGTAACCAGTCAAGTGTTTTATTAAATAGCTTTAGAGGTTTGGGAGTAGTGTTTATTGGGCATAGTGTGAATATTTTTGCTACACATTTGTTTGGGTTTAATTTTATCTTCCATTTGTCTGCCCATAGTGATACTTTGTTTAGTTCTTCTTGTAGATTTTCTGTAGCTGTATTTAAACATTTGTTAGAGGTTAGTATTGCACTATCGTCAGCAAATAACGCTATTGTAGTGTTTTGGGTTGTTGGGAAATCTGCTATAAATATGTTGAACAAAGTTGCTGATAACGGGCTGCCTTGTGGTACAGCTGCTGTGATTCCTTTTTGTGTGGAGTAGGTTGAGTTTATTCTTACTGAAAAGGCTCTTTCTTTTAAGAAGCTTTGTATTATTTTCACTAGGTAAAGAGGTAGACCTGATTCCTGTAATTTAAATATCAATCCTTCGTGCCAAACTCTGTCAAATGCTTGGCTTACGTCCAAGAATACTGCTAGAGTGTGCTGTTTTTCTTCAAAATTTTTATATATTAGTTCTGTTATTCTTAAAAGTTGGTGTGTTGTGGAGTGTTTTTCTTTGGAACCAAATTGGAAAAGTGGTATGTATGATATTTCATTTATGTATTTTAGAAGTCGTTTTAGTATTAGTTTCTCCATTACTTTGGCTATGATGGGGATCAGACTTATGGGTCTATAGTTTTCTGTGAATGTTGGGTTTTTACCTGGTTTTGGTATTGGTATTACTATGGAGTGTTTCCATTTCGTGGGATAGTATCCAATTCTTAACATTGAGTTGAATATTGCAGTTAAGTAGCTAATTGCTTTCCTATTTAGTTTTTGTAATAGAATAGTTGGTATTTGGTCTATTCCAGCTGATTTTTTCCTATTTAGGTTTTTAATTGTTTGATAGGTTTCATTTGGTGATGTATATTTTACTGGATGTGGAACTGTTGTTAGTTCACAATTATTGATTTGATTTGTAGTGATATTATTTGAATTTGTGTTTAGGGCAAAAGTTTCTTGAAAGTGTTCAGCCAATATTTCACATTTTTCTTTTGTTGTTGCAGCTGTTTTATCTAATTTCTTTAGTTCTGGTATGACTGTTGGTTCTTTTAATATTTGTTTTGTAGCCTGCCATAAGTTGCTGTCTTTAGGATTTATCTTTTTAATGTAATTTTTATATTGTTGGATTCTGTGTTCGTCTAATGCTGTTTTTACTTGGTGTGTTAGCTTATTTAGAATTTTCTTTAATTCTGAGCTTCTCGATTGTTGCCATTGGCGTCGAATTTTGTGTTTCTTTTGAATTAATTTTTCAATGTAGGTAGGTATAGTTTGCTGTAATAATTTTGGTTTATGATTAGAGTTGGTATTTGCTTCTTTTGCTGCTTTTCGTATAATTTTAGTGATAGAGTCTACGGCAGAATCAATTTCTTCTTTATTTTTCATGAACCGGTTTGTGGGAAGAGTGTTATCTATATTTGTTTGGAATTTTATCCAATCTATGTTTTTTGTGTCTATGCTATAAGGCAATTCTGTTTTAATATAGTTTATGTCTGAAGTGATTATTACGGGACAGTGGTCAGAGTCCAATTCAGGTAATGAGTGAGCATAGAGGGTATGTGTTAAATTTTTAATGATGGCAATGTCAAGGATATCTGGTTGAGCATTACGGTTTTTGGGGTAATGAGTAGGATTTGTTGGTGCTAAGATTTGAAAGTTTAAAGTTGTTGATGCTTTCAGTAATTTCCTCCCATTAGGAGTATTCACTTTGCAGCCCCAATTGATATGTTTGCTATTCAGGTCTCCCATTATCATGGTAGGTTCTGTACTGTGTAATATTTGTTTTAAATCATTTATATTAATTTGATTTTTAGGTGGTTTATATGCTGTTATGATATTTAAGAATAAATTTTTTAATGTTATTTTTACTGCAATCAGTTCAAGATCATTCGATTTTGCAATAGAAATTAATGAGTGCTCCAGTTTCTTTTTGATTAGGATAGCTACTCCTCCTGCTGCATGTTGGCATATTCTATCTTCTCTATGGCAGATATATCCAGGTATTTTAAGTGTTTGTCCGGGTACAAGGTGTGTCTCTGTTATGCATGCAATCGTTATTGCGTGATTTTTTAGGAAGTAGATGAGTGTGTTTCTTTTATTTAGTAATCCATTAGCATTCCAGTTTAAGAATGTTATTGATTTTAAGTTGGGCTTTTTATCCATTTCTTATTATATTTGATATTTGGTTTGATATCATGTTTTGTATTTGTGGAATTATTGTTGATATTGTTTGATTGATTATTGTTGGTAACATCTGCATTATAATGTGTGTAATGTTTGACTGTATGTTGTTTTGTGTAACTGTTTGTGCATATGTGGGTTTGGGTATGTTTTGATTGTTGTTAAATGCCATTTGTCTATATAATGGGTTGTGATTTATATTTGTTTGTTGTGAGTTTATTTGTGTGTGAGATTCATTTCCATATATGTTTTGTGTTTGTGAGGTTTGGTAAGAGTTATTGTGTTGGTTTGATTCTTGAATTCTCTTACTTTTTGGAAAGTATTTACATTGTCTAGAAGTCGCCATATGATTTTCTTTACATAGAGTACAAATTGGGGGTGGAGGGTTTGTTGTCTGCAATAATTCACAGTCTTTAGTCCAATGTTGTTCCGCACAATATCCACATTTTGGGGTCATTGTGCAATAATTTTTTGTGTGGCCATAAATAAAACATTTTTTACATTGAGGTGGGCCTTGTGGTTTCCTTCTTAATTCTACTTTTACAATACAGTGCAGTAGTTTGTCCAATTTAAATATTTCTCTACCTTCAATTGAGTTAGTTAATTCTAGTGCAACTACTCTAAAGGGTAATTGTTCTCTGTTAGTCAATCTAGTTACTTTTTTTATCGGATAATTTAGACTTTCTAATTCATTATAAATCTCTTCCTCTGTGAATATTATGGGAACGTTTTTTATTACTACTGATAAGTTTTTTTCTGATTGTACACAGTATGTATAATAAGGGACATTTTTCTCTTCACAATATTTTCTGACTTTTCGGTAGTCGGTAACATTTTTCAGTAATATTTTTACCGAATCCCCTGTTGTTTTAAGAGAAAACCCATTTCCTATTAATTGCGTTAGGTCTTTAGATAGGAGTGTTACGTTTCCTGCGTTTCTAATGCATATGGGAGGTACTTTTATGTTTTCTGGTTGTACTTCTGTATTGTTTACATTTTCATCTGATTCTTCTACTGTTTCTAAGATTGAATATCTATTTAGTAAATTATAGTCTTTTATTACACTATTATTTAGCATTCTGCGCTTTGCGTCACTATAATCACTTACTTTTGTAGGTCCTCTTTTTTTTGTCATTTGTTGATGTGAACTTGTTTGATGATGGTCACTGGTGCTTTCTGCTGATCTATCTTCTGTGGGCTGATGGTTTCCAGGGGGCTGGTCAAGTTCCGGATGTGTTTGAGGAGCATGTTGTCCTGCTGCCTCCGTGCTGCTTGTTGGGTCGAACCGTGATTGTTGAAGCTGTTGTTGTAGTAATTGGTTTTGTTGCTCTAATTTTTGAAGATGTTCTTGTAGAAGGTGATTTTGATGTAAGAGATGTTGGTATTGCTGTTGTAGATTTTCCATTTGATTTTCGTGTGTGAATTGTGAATTTATTAGTGTCGTGTGTCACTAGATCCTTCATTGTTCAGTAGTTCCATGGATCTGCTGATATGTCCCCCTAGGGGGACATCTTCTGATAACATTTTTGATACTTTATAGCACTATTAATTGTCATTCACTTTTGCACTTACTGGTTTCAACACTGTATTGCCACAATTGTAGTTAAATGCACTTGTCCATGTGGCGTTGCACCAATGTTGATATACAATTGTTCGTATTGTAGTTTTGCCGCAATGCGGCAAAACGGTCGTGAGCTACGCCTATGCAAAAGAATTTATCGATCGCACCGGCACTGTAAAATTTGGACTTTGGCACTGATAACGGCGCAAGCGATTCGGAGCCAAGGTACGTCCGTCCCGCTCGGCGGTTGAGAGCAAACTGATAAAAAATATAATATAATTATTCATATTATATTAATTAATATCTCTTACAAAACAATACAAACTCTTTTATAAAATATAAGAGTAATATAATAACTATTATAAAATATTGTTAATTACATAACGATCAATTTTTCTTTCAATTTGCATACAAATAAATATATTGAATATATTGATAATTACATCACAAACATTACGAAAAATTGATACAGTTTGCTTCGACTACATATTTATCACAAAAATAACTTTACATACATTTCTGTAATGGCATCTACTTCCACGTGTATTTCTGATTTGAAAGCACCTTTTTTAATAACTCGATTTGTTCTGGTTGACTAACAAATTTGAAAAAATTCTCCACATGACATTTCATAATTCAATTGAAGTCAACAGTTCCGCTTTTACTAATTCCGCCCTCATTTTATTTCTAGTATCACTCCACAAATTTCCCATAATAGAAAATACGCGTTCGACGTAAGCGTTGCTCACAGGAATGGACAAAATTGTTGCAACAATTTTCGGAAGCTCATTGAAAGTTGGTACGGATGAGAAAATTTTCACCCATTTGATATCTATGGGTAAATCAATTATCGCGACAGCATCAACTTTTCTTTAATAAGCCAATTGATTTATTAAAAAGACAACCAAATATGTGAGGAAAAGTAAATGTTTTGCTTTGTTCTGTACGACCACCTTAGTACAAATAGAAACCTGAGAACTTAAAAATCTCTAGAATTGACATTTTTCAATACGGCTACCAGAGATGGCGCCAAACAAACATTTGGCGCCATTTCGCTTAAAATGTCGGTAATATGAGAACAGTAAGCAAAACGGTAAACCGCATTTTTTTAAACAAAATGTTTTAAAAACAAAAATATCGAATTTAGTTCGTTTCATGACCCGGAGATTTTCAGAATTAACCCGGAGCCCGGAGATTACTATCGAAACCCGGAGACTCCGGGTCAAACCCAACCGAGAGGTGGCAACACTGCTCGTAGGAGGGTGTGACAGAATCACTTAATGTTATTAATATGTAGTATTATATATTAATATCACTTAATGTTACTAATATATATGGTAAATGTCAGACTTTTATAATTTTTGAAATTATTTTGTATATATATTTTTTAAAATTATTAGTGAAGTGTATATTTGAATCAAATCCTGTCAATTTTTCAAAAATACAGCGTTAAAAAGGTTTTCTAAAAGAGGACTCCAAATGTTTAAACGTGGTTTTCAAATAGAGAATACTGCACTGAATCATGTGGAACTAGTCCTTTTTTTATTTAATGTTAAATTTTCAAAAATTACTTAAACGGGTGCATGATCTATCTTCTCGGAGGTAAAGAGGGAGTTTGCAGGAAGGAAGTAAGGAATATGTTTAGACTAGATATTTGTCGGTTTATTGATGGTTATTATAGGCATCATAACTATTAAAAACTAAACATTAAAATTTATATTTATAAACACACATCAAAAGTACAATAACCCACATTCAAATAAAATATACATTTGAACATCAATTTATTTCAAATAATATTTATTAATGTTAATTATGTGTTTATTATATAAAGAGTTACCCGATAATTAGACCAGCACATATTTTTATCGTACTTTTTTCTACATACGACGAGAAAACTTGAATAAAAATTTGGAGCTGTTTCTTAGAAAATAATTGTTTAAAAAGTGCCTGTATTTCACGCAACATTACGCTAGAACTACTCACAGTTTCGAAAACTAGTACATGACAGTATTTTAAGATGTCTGAAGAACAGAAACAGATTTCATTAATGAAAAAATCTCAATCTTCAATATTGCTCTTGGAAGACGTCGAGTAATTAACTTGGGCAATTTTCGAAAGTACGGAGATTTGAACAAAAATAATGACTGTGTGATTTCTACGCCCTTTTTACAGTAACGTACAAAGTTAATAATAAATATAAGCTATTTTTTAGAAAATAAACATTTCAAAAAATATTCGTATGAAACTCACTTGGCCTGGAGTTCGTTCATGTCGATCTATAAATATCATGCAGACCGATAGACACCTTTTGCCTTCAAACGATTTTTCGGTAACAAATACTCACAAAACGTGGATTCTGACTAAACAATGTGTCAGTGGAAGAAATTTACTACAATTTATCCACATTTTCGTTACCAGGCGCGAAAATACAATAGTTTCTATCGGAAAAATAGCCGACTGCTTCCGCCGTATTACAATGCTTTCTCTTTACTACTTAACTTAAAAAGTCAATAATCATAAACCAACCCCCTCGTGGAATTATCAGAGACACGTCTGTCTTTATTACGATTAAAATACTCGCTTTTTGAAAGGTTTTGGGAAATTTTATAAGTTAAGAACTCGTTACATATCATTCTAGTTCATTTTATCAGGAGTCAGACGGTGTGATAAAATAAAGTATTTGTGTAAAGTATGTTCAGCCAAAACACATGACAAGGAAAGAAAAGAATAAATTCATTTCTTCCACAGAAAATGTTATTTTTTAAATTGGTACTAATTTTCCTTCAGACTACAATATTTTAACTTCTATGTCCATTCGCAAATTTTATTTTCTTTAAGAGTGTCGAAGTCGTCTTGATAGTAATTCCAACATATAATGTTCATTCTTTGGTAATTTTCAAGATTCTATTGTTCTGAAATAAATTAACCGGTCTTGAAGTCATAGCGTTTAATATTTAGAAAGTGACAACACTGTTGTGTTGTATCGGTCCTAAATAATGACTAAAAATAGATTCCTTGATTTAAAGAGGGCATAATTTTGTTTAAAGTTGGTTTCTTGAAACAAAAATGTAGAACAGCAGCAGTCGTTTACAAATGTGACGCTAATGACATCAACAAGTTGAGAAAAAAGTGAGAGAAGTGTGATGATTTGAAGGTTAATGACCGCAGGAAAATTACACAACTCGCTATCCGTCCCCAGGTGAGCGTTTCGGGTGAAGGTGGGGCTATCCTTTCAACCTCTTTCCACGACACCTCACGGTTGAACCGGGAAGAACGGGAGCTACTGGAGGAAAAGCCTCATTGACTGCAATAATTATTTCTACATCAATTATAATTGATGTAGAAATGGGATATGAAAAGTGTTAATATCTTAAGAAAAAACAAATCATTCTTTATCTTAATTAATTTCTTTTAATTGCAAATTAAAGTGTGTGGAAATAGTATGTATATAATCAGATGAAACCTAAAATTTCAAATATTAGTTGAAATACGAATGATCAAATTTTCTCTTTATCTCATTACATTTCCTTTAAGTTAATGAAGACACTCACACACCCACACTCACATCACAAAATTTAATTTATATAGTAGTTACTTTTTTAGATTTTTTGATAAGGTAATTTCTTATTGTATTTATCTCAATTTTGTAATGTAATGGCAATTATTTTAGAATTATTACATTTCGAAAAGCTTCGTTTGAAGTAGCAATAGTTTTAAACAAACGACGTATCCCTGGAATTTCCACCTTTTGTGTGTTCCCCCATTTGCGCCCTCATAAACTTAGAAATACCCTAAATTAATTTCCTTAACTGTTGAACGCTTCGAGGGAAGGGTTCAAAGGTTTTTGCCGGCAATCTGTTCCAATCCCTTATCGTTCGATTTATGAAAGAGAATTTCCCGACATCCTTGTTCTGCGGTCTTAAATTTATTTTGTGCCTGTGATCCCCTCTACTGATGTACATAGGAATACATAACCGCCGTTTCATTTCTTTTCAAGCTGGATGACCGCTATAAGCTGTATACAAAGGGCAGAGTCTTACCAATGTTCGCCTGTTTTCGAGTGAATCCCACTCTGCCATTTGCTTGTCCCAGAAAGTAAATTTAGCTGAATCCTCTCCAAATTCTTACACTGCATAATTTTGTGTGTATTCCAACAAATTGATCCATATGCCATTATCGGATGAACAGGCGATAAATAAGCAATTTCCTTCGCGTTTACTGTACTCTTTTTTAAGGTGCGCATTACAAAATGAAGAGATCTCCACACTTTCCCTACAACAAAATCTACGTGACTTTTCCAATTTAATTTACTATCGAAATTGATTCCTAGCTACTTGCACAAAGAAGCTCTCGGAATAATGTCGTTACTTAAGCGGTAATTTGTTACGCTGTAATTATGACCTCTGCCAAAATTGATGGATTTGCTTTTAGAGCTATTTACAGTCATGGCATTATTTTCCGCCCAGTAATATAACACATGAAGATCCTGTTGCAGCATTTTTTCATCATCTTTCGAATTTTTTAATGCGATATATTATGCAAATCGTCTGCAAATAGCCGAGGATTTGACATTAATGGTCCTGGCAAATCATTAACGAACGCTAGAAATAGAAGAGGTCCAATGACACTCCTTTACGGTATTCCTGACGTAACGCTTGCACAGAAAGATAACTCTTGCACAATTCGGACTTTCTGTTTTCTATCTCGCAGAAACTCGTTAATCCACACGACCGCCCTGAATTCATTAATTTCTGAGCAAGTCGATCGTGTGGAACAACGTTAAACGCTTTTGCAAAATCTATAACTACTGCGTCTACTCTCCCGCCCGCGTCAATTTCATCTGCTAGATCCTTTTTTTTAAGTTTATTTCTATCTGTTCAACAATACATGTTTTTCAGAGGAGTTAATTTTTACCAGATCCTTAACATTTGGTTATAACCCAACTGCGGGTTCCCGTCGGATAACTAAGAAATTCAGTTTTAATAGAGACTTTTAGGACAGATAATAGAAAATTATATTTGGGGAATTTGAAATATGTAGTTATAATTTTGATCTGTTCACCCAATATTCATTTATGGGGGATGAAACCAGTCTCTTGGAAATTTTGATTTTATTCGGAGAGCTAGCTCTCCGGTTTGACCTAGATTGAAATCTTTGGCACTTATTGCAGTTGGAAGTAGATCGAAAAATTTTTGGGCTTGTTTTGTTATGAAGTCTGTTATGTTCGGGATTTGCAATTCGTCATGAATTTGCGTGTTTGAAATGAACCATGGTGCTTTTACTATTTTTCGTAGGATTTTGTTTTGTGTACTTTGTAAGTTATTCAGGTTAGTTTTGACGGTATTTCTCCAAATTGGACAAGCATAAGTAAGCGTTGGTCGTATAATCGATGTATAAATTAATTTTCCAGTATTTAAATGCAGATTAGATTTTTTATTGATTATTGGATAGAGTTGTACCATTTTTGCTTTAGTTTTGTTGATTCTAGTTTGCATATGTTCATTCCATTTGAGTTTGGTATCAAGAAGAACACCTAGATATTTAATAGGTTGAGAATTATCCACCCACTTAATAGGAATATTATTTATTTTTAGTTGTGTGTGAGGGTTTATTTGTCGTAGTGAAAAAATTTTTGCTTGTGTTTTACTCTGGTTGATTTTGATATTCCACTGATCTGCCCAGTCTGTGAATAGATTAAGATCATCCTGAAGGTAATTGATGGCTGTTTGTAAGACATTATGTTTGGCAAAAAGTGCGGGATCGTCTGCATAAAGGGCTATTTGAGAATTAATTAGAAATGGTATGTCTGATTTGAAGATGTTAAATAGGGTTGGCGATAGTGGCGATCCCTGCGGTATTCCTGCTGAAATTTTGTGAAGGTTTGAGTTGACAAGGTTTACTTTAACCCTGAATTCTCTGTCGTTGAGGAAACTTTTGATTATGTTGAAAAGGTAGTCCGGGGTGTCTTTTTGTTTTAATTTGTATAATAAGCCATGATGCCATACTCTGTCGAAAGCTTTTGAGATGTCTATGAAGATAGCTGTAGTGTATTGATTTTTATGGAAACTATTAGCTATGAATTCAGTAATTCTTAGAAGTTGATGGGTGGTAGAATAATTTTGTCGAAAACCGAATTGTGATGGAGGGATTATATTATTTTCTGCTACAAATTCTTGAAGTCTTTTTAGAATTAGTTTTTCAAACAGTTTTGAGAGAGCTGGGAGCAGACTTATTGGTCTGTAGTTTTCTGGATTCTTAGGATTTTTGTTGGGTTTGCAAAAGGGTAAGATTGTGGCGATTTTCCAAGCTTTAGGGAAGTAGCCTATTCTTAATGCCGCGTTGTAAATCGCAGTTATTCCAGCAATAACATTCATACTCAATTCCTTGAGAGCTTTGTTTGAGATGTTATCGTATCCTGAGGCTTTTTTGGTTTTGTTTTTTCTAATTTTGTGTTTTACTTCTGCAGGCGAAATATATTTTATTCTGGTTTGGGCAGAATGAGTCTGAAGATTAATAATATTTTCTATTTCCTCTTTGAAATTCTGGTTAACAACTGGGTTATTAGTAAATGAGTTTTCGAAATGTTTTGCTATTAAGTTGGATTTTTCGTTGTCTGTGTTTGCTGCTGTCGACCCATATGTGAGTTGTGGAATACTTGTTTTTTGGTTTTTAGGTCTTTTGATTGTGGTCCATGAGTGCCGAGATGAAGGGTGAATTTGTTTTATGAAGCCCCTGAAATTATCATATCTTAATTGATCTAGTCGCTCTTTGATAACTCTGGATAGTTTATTAATTTTCCTTTTGATATCAGGTCTACGATTTGTTTGCCAGTATCTCCTTAAATTGTGTTTACTTTTTATTAAATTTTTAATATTTCTAGGTATTATTAATGAAGAATTGAAAGGTCGAGGTATAAATGTAGAAACTTTTTTGATGGTTGAATTAATGTGATTTGTTAAATTGTGTATTTCCAGGTCAATGTCATTTTTTTATTTAAGAGAAATTGGGTATTTGTAATTTATATTGATCAATTCTTTAAATTTATACCAATTGATCTTATAGGAAGCGGAGAATAATCAGCTATGTCATTAGATTGAAAGGTAATTATTACCGGATTATGGTCTGAATCTAATTCCGGTATTACTGTTTGGAAAATTGGTAAATTAAAATGTTTTGTGATGATTATGTCTAGTATATCTGGAATTGAATTTGGATTGTATGGATAGTGTGTTGGCTCAGATGGAGCTGAAATTTTAAATTTTAATTGGTCTGCCAGATTGGCCAAGTTTCTTCCTTGCTGGGTGGTGACATTACATCCCCAAATTTTATTTTTACTGTTTAGATCTCCTATGATCATAATTTGACAGTTATAATTAAATAAAGCTTCATATATTTGACGTGGAAATAATTTATTAGGCGGTTTATAAGCTGCTACTATTAATATATTTTGTTTGTTAACTTTTGTTCTGATAGCAATTGTCTCTACATTTTGATTAGTAGGACTGTTAATATATTCATGTTTTATTTCTTTATGTATTAAGATTAACACTCCTCCTGATGCAGTTGTAGATAATCTATCGTTTGTATATGTGCAGTAGCCAGGTACTGAAAATTTAATGTGCGGTTGTAAATGTGTTTCATTGATACAGGCTACTTTGATATTGTAATAAGTTAAAAAGTAACGAAGTTGGTTTCCCTGCCTCTTAATTCCATTTGCATTCCAATTTAAAATGTTAAGTAGCTGGGATTTATGGTTTAGATCCATTATTAATAGAGTTTTGAATAAGTGTTTGAATTTGTGGGAGCATTATATTTAAGATTTGATTTACAGTGTTGGTAATAATTTGTGTTATATATTTGTGTTATATATTGTGATCTTGGTAATACTCTTACAACACTGTAAATGAAACTATTCATACTAAGGATACTTTTACCTTTAACATTGTTTTCGAGTTCTACTGCACATACTGTTAATGGTTCACGATTCTTACCGTAAAGTCTTGACACCTTTTTCACTGGGTAGGATTTTGACAGTTCGTTAAAAATTTCTGTTTTGCTGTATATCACATGGATATCTTTGATGACACAATTAAATGACTTACTGTGAGGATCTCTAAATGAGTGAAATTCAATTTTATTTGTGGCACAGAAAGATTTTAAAATTCTAAAATTTTCTATTGTATTACGGTTAACTTTTATCTTATCATTAATTATTTTGACGGAGAAATCATCTTTAACCACTTCTTTTATATCCTTTAATAATACATGTAAGTTTTTATAATTATGTATTACTATCGGAGGAATTTTAATACTTGGTTCATTGTTTCTGTTATGTTCATTATAGTTTACTTCACCTAGGACTTCGAATCGATTTTCAGTTTGAACTGAGTAATTTATATTATCATTAGCTCTTGGTCTTTTCCTATCGTTATGGTAAGTTGAAAAAGATGTAGAATAATTTTTATTTGAAAGGGAAGCACTTGGCAGAGAAGAAACTTCTGGATTTGTTGTTTGATAAGTACTTACATTATTTGTCATGTTATTACTGTCCGGATGAATGGTATTTGCATCTGAAGTTGTTCCTTCGGATTGCTGCTGGGGTTGTTGTTGTTGGGAATGTCGCTGATCTTGTGGCGTAGTTCCCATTAGTTGAACTTGAGTTGGCGGCTGTGAATGCAGCTGTTGTATTACCTGTTGTTCTTGTGAATGCTGCCATTGCTGGGTTTGCGGCTGTTGCAGTTGAGGTGAGAGCACGAATTGTAATTGCTGAATTTGTTGTTGGTAGTGATGCTCCATTTGTTGCATCTGTTGTTGCTGTGCTTGCAGTTGCAGTTGCATTTGCAAGTGTTGAATTTGTTGCGTATGCGTTGGTTCTTCGTCTTCCATTATTTCCTCATTGTGGCTGACTAAATGTGAATCCGTATCGTTTAAGACGTCAGCGGCGTCTTTTATTAATTGCCCCGTTGTGGGGCCACTGTTTGTTAACATTCACTCACTAGCGTTTTGTTCACTTCACTGTTTGAGAGAAAACGATCGTTGTTGTTTTTTGACTGTATAACGGCACTATGTTACTTATAATACTTTTGAACCTGAAGTTTACGTTCAACGTTCGCTTATCGCCCGTAGGCAAAGTCAGGTTGCGATAAGAGCTACCTCGGCCACGATGTGCTCGCCTCGGCGGCTCGAACAGAACTGGTGCTAGATCCTGAAGTAGTGCGACTACCTGACTATCGCATAAATAACCAGTCCAAAATCCGTGTTGGCCATGATAGTGCCATTTTTTGATTTCCCATTTTTGCTTAATGTAACTCGCAACTAGATGCTCTTTACTCTCTTTCTCTATTTCTCCTTGTAAATCTATTTGCTCTATCGATATCTCTCTCTAACTCTGTCTCAGCTATACTGGTAATCTAAGCCAGGAAGGACTGATAGATTTCTAGGAAGGCATACGAAGGCGGGGCTGACAAATCACGAAGACGAAAAAACAGTGTTATTGAAAGCTGGGGTATAAGTTGACCCCACGTGACTACTTAAGGGTTCACCATAAAAAAACAAAATCCCTTTTGAAAAAAATATATAAATCTCGTAACAAAATTTAAATTCGCGAGAAAACTATTATAATTCTGAATACTATTACTAAACGACTTTTTATAATTGTTGCATTGCAAAATCGATAATGTAATCTTCAAAATTTCAAAAATTGAAATATCTGGGATATTTCAAGCAAATATGAAGATTCACTCCGAAAATTCAAAAGTATTATTGAAAACGCAGTGTTAATAAGCGAACTTTTCAGCTATGTCATGTTATCTACAGTAATAATACTCTACATTTTTGAGAACTGATTAGTGGACCTAGTACCGACAGTAGAGTATCCATTTTGGAAAGATAATTCTACTTGCGTATTTGAAACGTTATTCATGTACGGTAGGTCCGGCATTTTCGGAAACCTCTCTAAGGAATACGGTACTTCAAACCCTGCGTTGGCACGAGCTCCGAGATCGACTTTCCGGCTGAAAAAATACTTTCTTACGCATTTCAGGACTAACTGAATATTAGTAACATTTACTTCCTGGAAAAAAATGAGTTTTTTTAAACCTCGTTTTTGTACAAAATACTACTCTCTATTACTCAGTTGAGAAAGAAAAGTGCCTGAGTAACATCGAACGGTTAAATACTAAATAGACCGTGACTAGAGGTGATACAGAATAGCACAGATTTTCTCGTAGCAAATTTTCCTAATTTCGTTGGTGTGGACTGGCTTTAAGCTCTTGCTCAGTTCTCTGGACAGCAGTACTCTATCGTCGCCCAAAATACATTTTTTGACATTTCCTCTACTTTTTGCTTTCCTAATAGTACAACCAAAATATTACTTCAAAAATATTAAAGAAAAGTAAAACCTTCCCTATGCAATTAGCACTATCCATTGGAAAAATTTGAAGAAAAAAATTGGAACCATTTTTGAGAAAATTTTCAAAATGTCCACGGGACATTTGTGTATGAGAATGTTAAGTACCCCCAAATTTTAAAGAATAATTTTCAAAATTTCAAAGCTTCAACTAGAGCCAGATGAACAGGGGTTTCTTCAATTTGGAGAAGATCGTACGTGTGGTTTAGGCGCTAGCAGTGTTCACAGGCGGATGGACAGACGGACGGAAACAAACCACTTTTTCGGTATCAGGGGACCCTAAAACGTGTATTTCCCTTGAAATCTGGAAATCGATTTTCCGCAGCATTACATTTCTCTATACTACATATATTACTCCCGTATATACGTATGTATACGAGAAAGTAACTAGAGGTGCTACTGAATGGTACAGAATTTCTCGTAGTCTTCTATTTTCCTTGGTGTGGGCTGACTTTACGGACTTGCCCCATCCTCATGCTAGCTGCCATCTATCGTCGCCTAAAGTACATTTTTTTGTTGACATTTTCTTTCTATCGGTTTTCTTATAGTGCAACCGAAATAATATTTTACGAATATTAAAGAAAAATAAACCCTGCCTAAATGGCTCTTTTCATTCAAAGATTTGAAGCCGTTTTCAAGAAAATAGCGATTAAATATTACTGAAAATGCGAAATTTGAAGCTCTTTTTCACCGGAATCTTTTGAGTTTTCGAAAAATTTATTTTAAAATCATTTGAAGCACTTCCTCTCACAAATGTAATAATGCATACAAGTCGATGAAAATGTGCATATTAACGGCGTGAGAGACATTTAAAAAAAATTACATTTATGTAATGTTTAAAAAAAAGCAAATCGACATCTCCTGAAGCTGGAAAAAGAACGAGGAAGAAAGAGCCGATCCGATGGACGAGATCGCAAAGGCAGTAGTGTCGTAGAGATCTCGGACCGAAGGATCGCGGGTTTCAGTTCCACCTCGGGCATGGTTGTATTTGTGTTCGTTCTTTTACCCCTTATCATCACCATATCGTTTCATCTTCACAGTAACCAAAGCATTAACATCAATAGTGGTCGCTAATGATCTAGATGTTGATGCGACCTTAAATAACCAGAAAAAAGAAAGAAAGAAGAAAAAGTTAACTTAAAAGTAATTAAATTGTACGTTGGTTGTGAACCTTGGCAGCGCTCGGCTCGGCACGCGTCTTGCGTCGTACGTGTGCCCCTACCGCTGGCTGTCGTCACGCCCTCGGCCGCGGCGCGGCGGCACGAGTTGCATCCTTGCGTTCCGTACGCGGAAGTCGCGAGCGCCGCCTAATTGGCTGCGATGTGGAGCAGGAAGGCAGCCGTCCCCGCGCAAGTCCAGGTTTCCAGCGGCGGAGCGCCACCACTCGCATCACTGGGCAAGTAATGTCGTTGATGCAGTTGTTACTTTTGTCTAATACCCGGATTCTGAAAACTTGTTCAGTGCCAATCCCCGACTTTTGGAGGCTTTAATTGTTGGATATTTTCAAATTTCGCACAAGATCCAAAACAAGTCTCCAAAAAGTGATTTGATGGGGAAGAGCATTTCACCTCTAGAGTTTCCGACCTGATCAAGTGAACGCTCAACAATGAGGAAAACTTCCGAACAGCAGATACTTTTATCTTTTTTGTTGTATTGCTGTAAGTAGGCAAACGTTATCTTAATCAGCGTTGTGAATAGAGGTGATTGAGTGCGATGCTGTGCGAGAAATCTCAGTGTCTGGCTTCAGAAAGAAACACCGTTCATACAGCTAATATTATAAAAAATATTTAAAAGACTGGCTTCTAGGAGTTTGGTTCATCCGGCCTACAGCTCGGATTTGACATCCGGCAACTACCACCTCTTCTCAAAATTGATGAAAAATGGACGAGGAAGAAAATTTTCTGATGACTGTGAGGTGAAAGGAGTATTTGATCATTTGGCCAAGGAAATACCTGAGAATTGTTTTTACAAGACGCTTAAATGTTAATACACTGATAGGAAGAGTGCGTTGAAGTAAATAATGAGTATGTTGAATAGTAACTTGATTTTTAATTGCTTATTTAAGGTCGCATCAACATCTTGGTCATTAGCGACCCCTATTGGTGTTAACGGTATGGTAACTATGAGGGTGAAATGAAATGGTGATGATAAGGGGTGGTGAAAGGACGAACACAAATACAACCATGGCCGAGGCGGGACTCGAAACCGCGACCCTTCGGCCAGAGATCACTACGACACTACTGCCTTAGCGATCTCGGCCACTGGGCCGACAGTGACTTTTTTTATTTGTATCAGAATCCCCACCTCATAAGAGTTTTTATTTGCTGATTCCCTGGCTGAGCAAGAAGGGGTCTGATGATCGCGGGTATTGTGGGAAGATTCAGTTTCTCCGACGTGTAATTGGTGTCCTTTTATATACCACAATCTAGACTTGGCGCAACGATAGTTTTCTGTCCGACGAGAATTCACTGTCCCTAGTCGGGTTTGAACCCGCGTTCTTAGGTTTAGGAAGTCATTGCGCCAACCTCCATTTCACTTGGGCCATTTCATTAACTGTGATGAGTATTTAAAGAAACTGTATTAGTAACATTTATATGCCTGAATTTAAATATTTACAAACCTTCAATGGGCAGTTAAAATAATTACTGATATCAAGAAATGTACGTTAATTTGTTGCGGATATAAAGTACAAGGTAGTTCTTTCTAGAAGAACATTTTATTCAACAGATTATGTGTTCCAGCATCCGTGAATGTATGCAGTTCACAATATATTCTTTTAAAAAATAATTTAGAAATTACAAGAAATTGTTGTTACGTAATAGCTTAAAATATAGTGGAATTATACATTCGAGGATTATATTTTTTAATAGTATACTATTTAACAGTATGTTGTGCAATAGAACAGCAAAACAGTGAAAAAATAAAGAGTAGTTACTCTGCCACAAACAAGGAAGAACTCCGTTGTAGTGAAATCCTTGTGAGATATACTCTTTGAGTGAAGAAACATGCTTTAAATCAATAACATGCATTGAAGACTATATGTTCAAAATTAGTATCTACAATGTTGCAATCGGGGACATATTTCTGGTGTAAGTAGTGATGAAAACAGCAGAAATAATTACGTTAGTTTTGGAGATGTTGTAGTTGTGGAGAGATAATAACTGAGTAAAGTAATAAAATGGGAAGATTTGTCAAAGTTACCTTTGGTGAAGTATAGCTAATCCATATTACAAATTATATGTTGCAATTTACAAAGTTAAGAAAAAGTGTTATTGACCTATTGGCGAAGAGTAGCGTAAAGAATAATCAGGAGAAAAACTGTAATTTTATTCTCCAATTTTATTTTATTTTGATACAATGATTTTCACAGTTGAGCTATTATCAACATATCTGTCATATGACTGTCATAATCTGCTTTCAATCAACAGTTTAACACATCTGAAGATCTCCAAGGAAAAAAGCACAAATTAATTTTATTTAAATGAAGGGATTACTCTACAAAATGAAATTAGCAGTAAAAGTACATTCTTTTATTACTCGCCAAAAATTAATGACCTGGCCGAAGCATTAGCACTGGCGCAAATAAAGAATCGGACATAGACCACGTAATAAGGAAAATAGACTGAAGTAAAGTTAAGAGATTTACTTTTGGTAATTTAGTACTTCGAAACTGCAGAATTTCAATTCATTTTCAAAATAACAGAATAATGTCATTTAGAGATGAAAATAAATAAAAAACAAAACAAATACTGTCTTAGCTCATTACATTTGTATACCAATAATATTCAAAGTTCTCAAGAAAAATATGGACCCGACCGGTTGTGGAAGTAGCCATGTTACAGCCGACGTACAGTCTGATTCTTATCCTTTAGTTCCCAATCCTTATGATTAGGTAATGGCTGTTTTGTATTAGCTTATTTTGATTCTCAATTTCAGTTCAATTTTATTTGTAATTTGCTTTCAGGATTAACGGTAAGAAGACGGCAGGGACAGAAATCCGTATCCATTGAAGATGATAACAAAACTTGAGTGAAAAGAAGTTAACCAAAACAGTGATGATATGCAAGGTATGGAATAAAGAAATTACGGAACAAACAGTAAAAACAAAGAAACGGGGCAGATGGATTTCCTCTTAAACTGTCAGCTATCGGTTTTACCAGCTTTCAAGATTTTCTAGGCTGGACCGAATACCGTCCTTCGATCAGGGTCAGCTGCATAATTAAAAGACCCCAACGTTGTGAATTGGATGTCTAAATATGTGTACTGCTTTTTTTTATAATTAATTTTTTATTTCATTTTATTTTTTAAATATATATATTTACAATTCATATAATTTTAATTATATAATATAATATAATAATTTATATAATTTCTCCTTTATATTCCACTCTGAACTCTGGCCTCATTCTGCATGACATTTTGAATTTCATTCTTTTCGTTTATTTTAGATTACCTTCAATGGATTTTTCCTGACAGTATATGGATAGCGCTTTCATCTTGTTTTGAAAATCTAGCAAATCGGTTGCTAGTAGAGTCAAATCAAATCAGCAGAAAGAATGTCAACTTTCAACTCTGTCAGAAAAACCTTCATCCACGAAGAAACTGGTAATGTCTCGAAAAAAGAGCAAGCTGTGTAGGATTCAACGTAGTAGTAGGATTCAAGGCCTTGTAGTAGGCCTTGTGTTACTCCTATCGAATTGGTAGGAGAATGGGTGTTGATTCTACTTTCATTGTTGTTGCAATGAGTCAGCCTTTAGGTTCAACAAGCTCCACTCCTATTTTTCCTAGTAACACAAATCTTCACGGAGTCTACTCGGTCGGAAGTCGGATTCAGGCAACATTTTGAAATTTTCATTCCATTTTATCGCAATCGATTCGCAGTCAGAGAAGTAAATATTTTAGTCATCGAGTTGGCAAGCGCTATTCCGTGGTAATGAAGTAGGCTTGCTTCATTTCCTTTCTCGTGGATCAAATTATTTATTTTCATTTTTGGTAAATTAAAATTCAACTTTGAAGAATAAATATGGAACATAATATATATTTAAATTTTAAAGCGTAGATAATGAAAATAAAGTGTTAAAAAGGAGAATTAATCCATAAACAATGAGACAGACAATTTTGTATATGAAGTGGACTGTCTCCGATATTGTCGTGTGGATGTGGCTACCTCTTCAGAAAGATCCAGTACTTTTGCATTTTTTATTTTATTTTATTTTTTTTTTTGTTTCCTTTTTTTAATATCCTTTGTTCAATTCCGTTCTGCAAAAACCACGACCTGTTTAGGGTTACAGGAGGTTCGATTCTATATTAGCCTTTTTGGCATTTGTTTCCCCACTTCCAGGGTCCTATGTAAATAAATGCTCGAAGATATTATATGCTTTCTGAACGCGGGAGAAGATGTCGTGGCAAGCGCCAAGCTTAATTTGCATACTTTTCCCAATATTTACTATTAGTGATGCCATTAAATATTGGTGCTCATTCTGAAAGGCGGCTGAGGAACGCCCTGAATAGGACATAGCCGGGAAATATTCCCAGCTTAGTTGAAGTTTAACACGGGTCCCTCAGGTTAGTAAACCTGTACGCTGTCACGATCCTTTGTTTGTTTCTTAATTAACTAAATTATTATTTACAAACCATTTTTTAAAATAATTTCTTGAAATTTGTATTTATTTCGTAAGGGAGAGAGATTGACTAATGGCCTAACATAGGCGCTCTGCGTCGCGGGCAGGCAGTGCAGCCGCGCCTGTTGCCAAGGCCTCGCGCAGAAAGCTTTGGGTCTGTTCCTCGGCCACCACCGCCATCCCGTCACCCTCTCCGTTGCCGGCGCCTTTGCGCGCAAGGCTCCAAAGAGGAAACAATAGAGCCAGCTCGGTGAAAGCAAGACCACCGGCCGGGCGGGGCGGAGTGATCCATGCTCTCGCGAGTGTATGTAAACACACGGCCACGGACGGCGAACTCGGCGAGGTTTTGGATGAACATACACGCCTAGGTCATATCGATGTCTACACCCTTACGGTGTTCGTTGATTCATTGATTAGTGTTTCAACTGCTAAAATAATTTGTTCCTTGTGTAGTGCATTTTTTTAATCGCGAGAAGTGGCGGCGAACATCCTCCTCTGGATGGCGAGATCCAGCGTCGACCTACACGTCATCTAACAAGCTTTTCCTCAACCAGGTATGACCCACCAACGGTTCACTGCCCCAGCCGTGCATGCAAAATGAGCGATCCATGGCCCGTTTATTAGGGTATTCGCCTAGTATTGATAGGAGAAACTATCGATTAGAGCAGCTAGAATTCTCCTCCAGACAGCGACTGAATTCATCCTAGCAATGTAGACAAGAGTCGAAAAACGTTCCATCGTCAGGACTCGAAACCAATAACCTTCCGGTCAGAGGCTCTACAATGACATTAGTTGATGGCCAGGATCATCACAGCAGGTAATCCGATCGCTTTTAACATGCTCTTTACTTCGGAGTGTTCGGATGTATATTAAATTGCTCATAATCAGCTCCAATAAAACAAAGCTTCCTGCATTAGAGATCATGGTTACATTCGATAAAATAAAGGGTACTGCCGAAGTCAATATAATTTCATTATAAAGAGATGTAGTTAAAAAATATGTTAAAATTGCGAATGGGTAAGATGAAACGTATATTACTCGTGGATAAAGGACCTTCAAGAGATCGGTAGTAATTAAACACCCTACCGCGCTCGTGAATTATCAAGTAACTTGTACATAATTGTTAATGATTAGTTGATTTTATTTCGAAATCATTTCTGTGATCCCAATTCTTCTACAATAGAACAGCTGTAACCGAAATGTTACGACATTCAACTCCTCGGTCCTTTTTTCCTGTCTCTGTGAGGTCTTGTCAACGCATATTTCACTACTCAATGGTATGTTTGTTTTCCTTACGCATGCAACTAGAGGTGCATCCTGATGCTCATAGTACGTAACGTAACAGTGACGACCTTGTCCGTGAGCACCATGATTGTCAGGCTCAGCAATACATTTACACCGCTCGTGACGCATTTTAAGAACGATTTGTGAATAGCATTACAATGTTTCCTCGTATATTTATGAAATATAATATTCTTGAGTAATACGATAACTATACATGACGAATATATTTAACATTAACATTTAACCTTAAACATATTTCTGAAACATTTTTCCATTTCCAATACTGAAATGCTATTTGAAAGTAGGCTGATGGGAATTTAATCGTCTTAGACTCACTATTAATAAAAAATGATTATGACACAATACATTAATTATTTATTTATAAACAGGCAATCGCCCAATAATACATATATTACCATACACATTGTAGAAAATGTAATTCTATAGTATATAATAACAATAAAGTGTGTATGTGTGTGTGTGTGTACATATGTATATGTATATATATATATATATATATATATATATATATATATATATATATATATATATATATACAGTATATATTATGCGTTTACGCAACTATTTGAAGTCATTTAACCACAGTTTCTTCATTGAACATAATGTTTTAGTGGAGTACATATTTATTTCGTTTACTAATTTGCACATTTTCCATAACTGTGCTACATAAAACTGATTTGTTTTCGCTGAAGGTGTTAAAAATTCAATGTGTTCGTTGTTTCTCAAACTTAACAATGGAACTTTCCACAAGATTTTTGCATGAAGATCGATACAATCAATTTAATGGTTCAAAATCAAATTATATAGAAACTTAACATCAAATTATATGTCATTTTAAATAAAAATTACGTAATTAAATTTTACAGTCATCAAAGTATTAGAAGTCGTGATAAAACACGTATTTCGAATCAGTTTTCATTTGAATCACTTTTCTCGAACACACATGCCTACTTTTAATAAACAAGTTAATGTAAACCCCAGGAACTTTTTCTTTTTTAGTTCTCACCATTATTGGGCATTGTTTCAATGAACAACTAGCATATGGACCTCACTGCTCACCAAAGAAGTATTTTGGGTGAGGTATTTTCAGATTGTCATGGAACGTGAGATAGTTGTTAAAAGAATAATATTAAACTTCTCGTTTAAGTTCAAAAGTCGTATTCACTGAAATAATACTTTTAGAAGGGGGATAGAGAGCCTGATCGAAAACAGAGGGAAGGACACACGTGCGCCAGGAAGTGTGGTACTGTTGTGCGACCTTTCATTTATTGGAAACAGTTTCCGAATTGCGTCAGATAATGAACCAAAAGTGTTTCCGTGGAACACCCATTTTTCATGGTCATGCGTTCTATCTTCGCCGAATTTATTTATCAAAATTCGTCCAGTATATTTATATTTTTCCTATCACAGAGAGAAAAGGAAGAAGATACTGGTGTTTGGCTGTACATAGAATATTCCTGACTGAAAATTCATGAACGTAAATGTTTTAACATTTTCCTTTGAATGTCTCTAGAGTGGCTCTATTGGGGACATTAATAAACTTGTAATGAACCAAATGACATTGACTGCAAGAAAATAATGGTAAATTCATTAAACTCTCTTCGTAAAAGTAGGAAACTCTTTGTAGGATAGTGGTTAGGTATAATAATAATAATAATAATAATAATTATTATTATTATTATTATTATTATTATTATTATTATTAAGAACAAAAATATTTTCTTAGACTGCTGAAAACGAAAAGCATAATTTCAAAATCCAACCTCATTGTGAATTTAATGTTATTGTAATCGAAATGAGAAGAATTAGTATTAACTGATGGAAAAGTTGCACCATATCATTTGGATGCAACAGACAAATCAATTTCAAGACATTTGCCCAAGTCCCAAATATCTACTTCATGTGATGAATAGAATCCGAATAGTAGCGACTGAATCAGTGGAATAGACGAATATTTGTGATAGAATTATCGAAAAATCTACATAGAAGTTAAGTGATGATAAAAGGTACCTTTTTTCAAATTTGTGACCCCCTGAGTATATCGCATTCTTGAAAATTTAAAATGTTCTCACTCATAATGCTACAGCTATTTTGTAGCGTTCCAGTGTCCTTCGGCATTTGCTGAACTTCCGTTTTCATTGATATCTCTTACTTCAAATATGATTCCTGTTACAAAGAAAAGCGGCCCAGTTTTCAAACATTGATTGTTTATCAGACGGTGTGTATCACTGTAAAAAAATAGTTGGCAGAAGTAACTCGCTGGTGTTTACTTAAAACCAGAATACGGACAGAGCATCCTTGCTTGTCTTTCATACCATTTGTCGCTTATAAAGAATGAATGTGTCTCAGAAGTGCACTTCCTGTTTTCTTGCAGCGTTTATTCATTTGTCTCGATGACCTAAGAATATTTGAGAACTGTTCTCGAGACCAACTCAGTAAATTCATCAGCTACTAAATATTGCTAGGCGGAATGATGTACGTAGGAAACAGATAAGTCTAAGCTTTCTGGTATGCGCATCGCATTATGTGCAGCGCACGAGCGACCTCCCGAAGTCTAGCACTTCCCACTTCCCTACACCTTCACGTGTTCTGACCCTGACAAAGCGCACCTTTACTAACGTGTCTGGGTTCACAACGTCAGCTGTCCCGCTCGTAAAGTGAAGCGAACAGCGGCACGCAACAGGTTTGAAAAGAGGAGACGTGCTGTGGATTCGAGACCGGACGCGGGCACTGGCAGTGTCAGGGTCGCGGGGGCGGGGCGGAGCGGAAGCGGAGCAGGCGGAGGAAGAGAGGGGGGGTTGTTCGCGCGCGGAGGCGACAGGGGAGGTCACGCCGGAGGACCCTTTCTGCCGCGGGCCTCGCGGAAGCGCCAGGGTCACCCACCTGGCGGTGGCTGCGGCGGGGCAAGGGAGGCGGTGCGGGCGGCGGTAAATCCGGCGGGCGGCGGCGTGGCGGGCGCAGTGCGCGCCTGACCACCGACCCGCCGACCACCCGACCACCGCTCGGAGAAGAGGGAGACGTCGCTGGACGACGTGCCCGGACCGGCCTCGCCGCTCGCTTGCTGCCCTGGCTCGGTAAGTGGCTTCATGTCGCCTGGCGCCGGCCTCGGCTGCGCGCGGCGAGGAGAGTTACTCGCTCACTCGCGCATTGGGGTCTCCCAGCCACGAGGGTCTGCCGCCGGGCCGGCCCAGCGAAAGCTACTCGGTCAACTACTGGATCCAAACGTGTTTAGCGTGAATGCTATAGAGGAAATTCTGAGCAGAAGTACAATATTACTATTTCATTAATGCATTTTTTTAAAATTGTAATATACTCGGTACTGAACTTTTTATACACATAGTAGGCATTTTCCTATTTTCCGCATTGTGAGAGCAAAGATGCATCACGAAGATACATTACGCACCAAAAGTTTCATATTTCAGTTAAAGTAATTGAGAATCAATTAAAAAAATTGACAATATATTAGAAATCTACAGGTTTTGGTAAGTGCACTGCCTCGAGGATACGTGTTCTATAGCTGAATAAAATGTCTACGATAAATCAACACTTGATTTCAAGTTTTTGTTTCTTAATATGTATTTAGATCTAATATTTTATTTTATAATCATAATTATTACATATTTTAATCATAGTATATTCCTAAAAATAATTATTTAAATCCTAACAGTTGTCAATTAAAATAAAACTTTATTGTTTTGTATTTCAGAATTCATGTGATTTTCATGTTCTCGCCCTTCACATTGTTCTCTTTTGAAGTTGATCGAAATTCAGTTCTGAAAAACGTGATCCTAATAATTATGTACAGAACGTATGTTGTATTCCTTAATAATGTGCTAAAATGTTAATATCGGAGCATTAATCACGCAGGGCTGCGACGATTTGCCGCTTTTGATGACAATGGGTGATTATGAATCAGTTTTTTTTATCTTGATCACTATATAATTTGTTTTTTTTTCTATCACGTACTCTTTTTGGAAAATTTTCGGTTTTTCGTTTTTCAAATTAGCACGCGCAATGTCATACGTAACACAGGGTTGCGACGATTCACTACGTTTTATTAAAAGCAGGGTGACCATGACTAGGTGTTTCAATGTGATTAGATATGTGGATTCAGTTTCTTATGTAAAATTTAAAATTAATGCTGGCAATGTATTATAATAACTTAACGTATCATTATATAGAAGCTAATCGGTACTGTTTGAAGATATGTTGATCGTTCTCCAACACCAGTTTCTGTCAGTTAGTTGATCTTGGGTATTTCGCAAGAACTGTTTGTTATAAAGGTTGTAAATGTGCATTTCATTGGTGAAAAAAGTGTTTTAAAGAATGGCGAGTACATCTAGAAGAAATGAAAGTGATCCGAACTGTTTTTTCTGATATAAGTGGCTCATGTACACTAAAACTCCGAAGGTAAACATCACCTCGTTTGTAAGGAAAGCTAATCACGCTTACGTCGGCATTTAAGTTAGGGGATCAAGATAAATCTTAGGCCCTATATAGTGTTTGTCACACGTGTTGAAAGTTTAAGAAAATGGTATCGACGGATGAAGAAATCTTTATCTTTTGGTATTCCAATGGTGTGGAGAGAGAAAAGTATCATGTAAACGACTCTACTTTTCCATGTGAAAGTGTACGGATATAGTTAGAAATGTATGAAAAATAGTATATCCTAATATTCGGTCAGTCATTAGACCCGTACCACATGATCCTGACATTCCTATACCAAACTCGACATGATCTACCATCAACATCATCTTCATAGTATTTAGACTGCAGTGATAGTGAAATGGAAGTTACTGATTTCCTCAATGAATAGAGAATACCCCGGTTGTTTAATTAAGAAGAACTTAATGATTTGGTGCGAGATCTTGGTCTCTCAAAGGAAGCAGGTGCAGGCGCAGGTTTTAAGCTCAGGGTTGAAAGAGAAAAATATGCTCGCACCAGGCACGTTCTTTAGTATCGAAAGAGAGGAAAAGAGTTCCCTGATTATTTTACAAAAGACGTTCAGTCTCTAAACTGCAACAACACGACGTACTTTCTGAGTTTGAAATAAGATATATCGGTGAACAATGGAATTTCTTTATAGATTATTCGAAACGCTCCCTCAAAGCTGTCTTGCTTCATAATGGAAATCAATATGCCTCAAAATCAGTTCTAATAGCCCATTCTGTCCATTTAAAGGAAACATACGAAAATATGGAAGAACTCTTTATGATGTAACATAAGCATCGAACTACATTTCCTCCACAACCACCTTGCTTTCTTCTCCCACAGGGGGATTTCAATGATGAACTTGGAAAGAAGTTTCAAGCTTAAAATAGAGGGGAAAACCTTATTAGAGCCGATATTTCGAAGTGATGTTGGCAGACTGCTGTTTGTTTTAAAGAAAGTTAGTGTATAATTGCACAGAATATGACCGAGGGGGGGAGGAAATTTCAGTAAAAGAAAGCGTTTGCAGATTCTCTGACATTTTTAGTATAAATATAATATTGTTAATGTAAGTAGGTTGTCAGTGTACATGAGATGTGCACCGCTTGTATACATATGTATACTTCTACTTCCTTCAGTATAATTGGGTATATCTAGTTTTAAATCGTTTATTCACCGTGTGTTTTCTTTCTTTTTTTCATTTATTTACTTCTTGTTCGGCCATGAGGCCTTTCAAGGGCTTGAATACATGAGTATTATCATTATTAGGAATGAGCATCCTTGACTTTTTTTTAGCTTTAGATCGCTGCTCCGTTTATTAGGTGTTTGATTTTAGATGGGCTATGTTAGGAGTTTATTTAAAAATTACTTGTTTTAATATTAGGCTATCTATTTCACTTTTTTTCATATACTTACGGGGGGCGAAATTTGTCTTTGGGAATTTGGATTTGATTCGGTAAGGTTGCACAGTAATTCGTCATAGGTTAAATTTATTTGTTAAGTGAGAAATGTTGAGTGTAGTATATAAATTTTTTTTAATTGAAGCGATGTGATTTTTGACTAAATCCATACGTAGTTCCCTATGAATCCGAGAATTGGGTATAAACCACGGTGCTTGCGATTGCGATGATTTTCCTAAGACATTTGTTTTGAACCGTCTGAAGTTTCTCTATTGATGAGGGTACTGCGCTTCCCCAAACAGGACAAGTATATGTCAAGGTTGGTAAAATGATTGATTTAAATATAAGCCGACATTCAATTTTTAATGAGGATTTTCTATTAGTTAGTGGGTATAATTTTGATACTTCCCCTTTGGCTTTATTTACTAATGAAAAGATGTGGGGTTTCCATGTTAATCTTTTATCAAAAAGCACACCAAGATATTTAATTGGAGCATTATTCCATTGAATCGGGTTGCAGTTGATTGTTAAGTTGGGAGGAGTTTTTGGTCTACGGAGCGTGAATATTTTGACTTGGCATTCTTCTGGATTAATTTTTATTCTCCACCGATCTGTCCACGATATTAGTTCTTCAAGATTATTTTGTATCCTATCTTGGGCTATAGGAATGTCTTCGTGAGCACTGAATATGATAAGTTGTAATTCTCCGCAATTACCTCCCATAATTTATGTTTTCTAAGACGTGGTGAATTATAGTTTGAATTTGGAAGATAATATCATTTATTACTTGTGTTGTATTAGAGATTAGGTTTGATAAGTCTTGAGGTTGAAATTGTGAACGCAGTGCTGCTGGAGGTCGTTTCGGGAGTGGAGGAAAGTGAATGGACCTCTTGGAGCCCAAACCTTTGAAATCGTTTGCATTGAATTACATTTGAAGCAATCCGTTTTTGAACTTTTACTACACTGTAAAATAATCTAACTAGATTGAATATTCTCCTGCCTTGATAATTATCATCCTATTGCACAAACTGGGATTGGCTTCCTATCTTTATTATAAAGTCTACAAACTTTCAAAATTGGGTAATGTAAATCCTTTAGTTCTTTAAGAATTTCATTTTCAGAATAATTAATGGGTAGATTCTTTATCACTACTTGTAAATTATTTTTTGACGGGTCTTTATAGGAATGAAATTGGATATTTTTGTTTTCACCAAACTTACGATGATTCCTGAAGTCTTCTATGGTCGTAAACATCACCTTGACTGAGTCTTCTCCTGGTTTGGTGGTGAAGTCCGCTGATGTGTTCTTTTTGATGCTTTCTACAACTCGCGAATAATTTGTTTCATGAATAAAAATTGGAGGAATTCTTATACCCGACACAGTTTCACTTTCTTCCCTGTTGTCGTCGAGGTCAGCTAGCGGGTCGAAGGGTGACGTCGCTTCGACACCATATTCAGTAGCATCTTCTGATTCACTTGAGCATTTCTTGCGTTTAAGATTTTTCTCACTAGTGTTCATGCTTGTCGGTATTTCAGTCATTTTGTTTCTTTCATTACGTTGAGCCAGTTGCTGTAGTACTTCCATGCTTGGATTTGATTGTTGTTGGTCTGGGGAAATTAGTTCTTCCGGTTCTAGTTTTCGGTCATGAAGTTAAGGAGCAGAATCGGGTAGATTTTCAGGAGACTGGGAGGAGCAAGGGTTTTGGGAGTATGGATTTTGATGAATTAATTGTTGGTAATGGAATACTTGTTGTTGAAGGAAGTAAATATACTGTTGAGATTCTTCATATGTAAGCTGTTTCACTTTCTCTGATGGTGGTGAAAAAATTTCTTGGTGTTCGATACTGCAGTTGGTCGCACCTTGGAGGTTGAACTGCTGCATACCTGGTTGAATGTAGCCTTCTTCATCCGCTCCTATGTCTGCGTCGTGTAGATGTTTCAGTGCAGCTGCTATGTCACTTCCAAGGGAGCCCGTTTCACGGTTCATTGTTGAGCTTAGATTGTTCAGAAACACTGTTCAGCACTTCACAAGTTGATTAGCATTTTTTCCCAAAAAAAAAAAAAAAAAAAAAAAAAGAGGGATAAACTTCCGCCGTGTGAGGCGGCCGCCCCGTGGGGCACACCTATGCTTCGACTGCAACGAAGTGGTCGCTTTGGAGGAATAACAAGTACTGAACTATGCTTCAGCGTTGAACTATGCTTGACACTGAACTATGCTTGAGCGCGGCAACCCTCGCAGACCGAGAGCGCACCGCTTATTGATACGCCTTGAGTTTATCTGACCAGCGAGCGGTTGGCACAACCGTTCACGTCGGAGACTCTGAGCGAACTGTGTGTTTTCTGAAACTTTCATAAATTCACAATTTTTGTTTATTAGTCTTTTCTTTGAAATTACAAAAAAATTCTTACGTGTTAGAGGAAAACGGATTGCAGATTTAATAAGTATGAGCTGAAATGAATTCAAATCACTCATCAGAACCAAAAGCGCCGAGAAGTTATTTTTTTTCGCAGTTCTGTGTCATTAAGCATTTTTCAACTTTTTATAGTAACTTCGTTATCGTAGTTTTTAGTAGCATAAAGAAATACAATGTCATAGAATTTGTCAAAAAGGCATTTCCAGCTACATCGGCACACATATTTTATATGAAACTATTTTGCTGTACATTTCATGCAAACCTTATCTGAACAGGTGCTCGCAGCTACTCTCCACCAGGTCCATTTTCCTTTCCCGACGTGCTCTATTGAAAGTATAAGTTAGTCTTAGGATGTGACACCAGGAAGGGAGTCTCGTCGGCCATGGCCTTAATGTCATTGCCTGTCGAGCATTCGCATGAAATCGCCCGAGGAAACGTTGATGGTTGGAGACTAGTGGACAGGAGATATGATCAAACTGCAAACGTGATCCAGTGAAAATCCATTCAATGGATGTGTTATCTATGAGTTTCTTCGCCAGTATTTGAGTAGCTCAAAGACATTGTGTATAACAGAGAGTGTCGAGTTAGGCAGGAAACATTAACGTTTCTCTCGGATCGATACAACTTATTTGATACATCACATGTATTTCACGAACTAAAAATAGGTATTGCTGTAATTAGAGGAAAATTGCACACGATGCAATGCTTGAGAATTCGCAAATAAACACTGTAAAGACACAGTATATGGAAATTTTGTGATATGATTAACCATCGTAAGAGGTTAACCGTCATAGCTAGGTTAATTGACGGTATGGGCCACAAAATGTAAGTAAAATCTTACATAGTAAGTTGATCTGTTCAGGGCATACTTAATGCCCTGTAATTTCCTGACTAAATAGGGGGAACGCGATGTACCTGGTATCTTGTCACCCTGAAGAGTACTATAATTTTGGAAATTAAAATACAAAAGCAAGTAAATTTAGTTGATAATTAACGCCCATAACAAACTGACATATATTCGTACCCTAATATGAAATAAGATAACACTGTGACATTGAAAAAATTATAACAGAAAATTAACCGGACTGGGTATCTGATTTATCCTTGTTTGACATGTTCATGTTATTTTCTTTCTATTTTACAATATTCGTTTCTTATGTATGGAAGAAGTTTAATTAACTAGTCCGAGACTGACGTTAAAACTCGTCAGAGGTTTGTTTATTTATTTTATATTAAACATTGTCATGTTATTCAATGTATGTTATTTGATGAGAAAATAAATGTAAATATCACAGTTCTAAGTATCACAGTTTGACATTATATATATATATATATATATATATATATATATATATATATATATATATATATATCATATTAGAGGTATGAACATTATATGTTCTTACACTGTTCGTTAATTATTAAGTATACAATTACAAAGAAATGCAGACGTCAACCTTACTTTCCGCTAACGAATATGGATATGACAGGTCTAATGATACGGTAGGAATATGAATAAAGATCTAATCCAGGCCTCTACAGCATTTCGCACGTTGACTGCCCTCGGAAGCCGCGCGCGAGCAACTTGAGTTTGCGCCCGGGCCGCGTGGATGGGTGGTGAGAAGACTCGCTTGAGGAGTGCGCACCGCCATTGAGAATGTGCAATTCGAACCGTAGCGCGTAAATTGAAAGAGCAATTGCGAGAAACTATTTCATACATTCAAATATCATTACCTTTTATTTTGGAAATGTTTGTTGCCAATGTATGACTGTGAATCATGAACCTTAAACGAATTACACATACATATTTGATTTTAATACCAGTATTATAATTGTTTGTAAGGATGATAATGTAATTTGCTTTGCTACGATGTAATCGCAAATTTAGCGTGCTGCTAAATACAAATTTAAATATTGAATCTTTTGGTTTGATGATGACAGTAATAATTATTTTTTCATTAACTATGTTTAAATGATTAAGACGGTTCTATCAAAGCTAAAAATCTTATTAATAATTATTACTTTCTGCTTTAATTTCCGACAAGAGTACATTATATATTTTTAATTTCAAATATAAGAATACAATTTAATCATAATCGTTAACGACATCGTATAAAAAAATCAAGCCCTTTGCATTCTACTTAACAAGACTCATAATAATGTCATAATAACGTCATGATTGCCTGTAAAATATCGTAAAACAAGTTTGCTCGTTGGTAACTTATTCAGCTTCATGAAAGAAAGTGGTCACAAATATACGTGCTGCCAAACATTACCGTTCTTAAAATTGCCTATATTTCATTTTCAAATCAATATAGATGTGATAGACTGCTCTTAATTTCCTCCGTTTTCCTATCATTTGGAAATTACAAGATTCCAGGAGAAAAATCAATTATTAAATTGTAATTTTTTTAGTTAAAAAAGAAAACACTATTTTAAAAGACGCCACTCCTTTAAAGTATTGTTTAAGACTTCCAATGAGAATAAAGTAAAAAAATAAAAAAAGGTCGATACATAGCATTGCACAGAAGAACATAAACAATTAAGTATGTACCTTGATAGCTAGAAATACAACAGATTACCCATTTAAATAAGTGGTCAAATGATTTCACAGCATGGATCATTGCATTAGACACCCAGGCATTCAATCTAAGCGCCGCGTCGACCTCGTTCCGGCTTCTCCCCTCTCCCGAAAGCCGCCTTCTCCCCACTACTTGCACTTTCGCAGCTCTCGCGGGCAGATGGCTGGTTTGTAAGAGCAGAATGCCCGCGGGAGCAGGCGTTAACCTGGTGTTAGCGTTGTGCTGGCCTAACAGATTCAATGACTATAGAGTAATTAAACATTTATTAGATAGCATACACGGTTCCTTCTGAGATGTCATTGGAATTATAAACGACCGCTTCTGAATCGGAAAGCCAATTTTTGCCATTGCACAAAAGGCGACAAATTCTAAATACGCATCCATTATGATTGAATTTAAAATATCAAAATATAAAAATTCAATTATCTAATAAATTCAATTAATATAAAATATAAAAATTCAAATATCACATTCGTGAATCTCAAGTGAGCACGACTAATACGAATGTGACGATTTGTGCAGTTTTTCTTAAGCTTAATAACTTCATTTTGTTGCAGTTGGAAGAAAGTATGCCGCGGGCGCACTCAAACTCTATTACAAATATTCTAATGATTCACAGGCACCTATTATTACTACATCATTTTCTCACATTTTGCAGAATGAATAGTTGAATATAAAAGAAAGTTTCTTATACATTAGAATTTTTACAAAAATGATAAAACCTTATATGATATTCGTATCGTACAATACTGCATTAGTTATCAAAGTAGGGCTTAAAGTTCTCGTTTAATAATTTTCCCCATCTCGTATTGCAATATGTTGCCTTGCGATACTTATATCGAAAAGTCGGTATTGTTAATAACGTAAATAAGATGTTACGAATATGATTAAACTCCACAATGTAATATATTAAGACGAATTCAAAGCAGACCCTTGACACAAGTGTTGACACAAAAATGTGCTTCAGAGAGAAATACAAAGGGAAGTGGCGCGGGGCGCAGCGGCGCGGAACGGCCCGGCGCGGCAAAACACGCGCCGGCGCATTCTTACGTAAGGCGACGCGACGGGACGGGACGGGTCGGGACGGGACAGGGGAGCTGGCCGGCGCCGCCGTGGCTGCACTCGCTGCTGCGGGAGAGCGTCAGACGGCGCATGCGCGCTGGCAGGCTGGCCACCACGCGGTCACGGCGGATTTCACACCCGGGTCGCGCGGGAAAGCGCCGCGCCGCGCCGTTGCGGCTGCCTCCGCTATTGTTCGTACCCGCGCCGCCTCTTGGCACCGACTCTAACCCCGTCTCAACATACTGCTACCCTTCATGTCGCTGCAAAGCTCACAGCTCTTACCACTCTCAATGTCGTTGCTAAGTGAGTAAGATATCCGCGCACGTCATTGGGCAAGAAATATTTTGTATAGATTTTGTTCCTAATATTTTTAGTTTTTTTAAAATTTAATCATCTTTGATTTTTTTAAATGGAATGATGTATTTTTTTCACCAGCAATGGATAGATCATGAAAGGAGGAATCCAATGATGTTTCATATGTTCATATTTTGTTAGAAATTTTAGTACAAAAATGGACTTTCTGACATGTCATTTTCAATTAAACGGACAATATTTCCCCTTGCAGCTATCGCCTTTGGGGAAAGTAGTCTTCGCAGCGCCGAGTCTGTTACGGACGGCGACGTTCCGAAGCGAAGGCCAACTTCCCCAAATACGGCAGTTGCAAGGCTTACTAAAGGAAATAATGTCTGTTTAATTTAAAATCACATGTCAGAAAGCCTACTTTTATACTAAAATTTCTATCAAAATACAGACATGTGATTCATCATTGGATTCCTCTTATTATGATCTACCCATTGCTGATGAGAAAATGTATATAGTTCCATTTAAAATTCCAATATGTTTAAATTGCTCTAAAACCAAAAATATTTCAAACAATCCCTCTACGGCATATTGCTTGCCCCATGATTCCGTATTGTTGAGTGAAAACTGCATATCAATACCGTGAACGGTTTAGAAGTTATGGGGATGGCCCATAGTTGGTATGACATCCGGTATATTCCGGGTAATGCCGGTGTTCCTCCCTTGCTGGAACATGACATACAGCGCCAACTTTTACGACGGAAAGCGGGGTTTTTCCTTACAGGTATCTGCCCCATTGCGGAAAAGGCTCTACGCTCAGAATTGGTGTCCCGGGATGTGTGATAGCGTAGTATGTGTGTGGGTGTAAATGAAGTCTAATGGATTATGATGAAGGGCCGATCGCGCGCGATCCGAGGCCCGTTAGTTACGCGACTGCTCCGGCGTACACCTGGGAAAATAAAAGCAAGGAAACATGATAGCAATGTGGGAAGGTACTATTGTAGTAATTATCTTATAGAAATAGAAAACGTTGTTTACTGAATAATTATTAAAATTTATTGTTTTGCGACTGCATTTTGAAAATGGCGAAAATGCGGCAGAGGCATAATACCCGTCTAATTTCAATGTGATTGCCCTCTTAGCACTCGCTAATAACGAACATCAGATTGGTATTTGTAATGAGTTTTTTTCTTCTCTGTAAAAAAGTTTGCCTCTTTATTATAAGCCGCAATGCAGTTTGGTATTAAACAGCGTTGTTTTTGAAGTAGCATAGAAAATTGAATGGTTCTTCGAACCATATTCACACGCAATTGGCGTGTGTAATGAAAATCAACACATTGCCTTCTTTTAGCTTTCTGGAACCTACTTAAAGTTCTTTCTTGATGAGAAATTAAGAAAAATCAAGATTTAGTATATAATCTGTTTCTGTAAGATAATAAGGTGATTATCGCTCCTTCGTAGTATGTAGTGTGTGTGTGTGTGTATGTGTGTGTTTTTTCTTCCATTTTACACTGCTTCCTTTTTACCTTCTGTTCGTTGTTCAAGGTTTTTCAGCCTTTTAAAATAAAATGCACAGCAATTCTTTCAATCCATATGCAACGTTGTACTCGAAGTTATTAGTTCAATTTGGAAAACTCTTGAAATATATTGCATGCAAAGCTTAGAAAGGGATATTATTAACAATGTATTGAGTAGAAATAGTAGTTAGTTAATCACGTGGAATAGTAATTCATAATTATTGTTTGTTATTTCAATGATGTAGAAACACTGGTGAAAACGCGCGTAAAAAGATATTAAGTAAAATTCACAAAGTCGTTTTCTTGATAATATTGAATCAATAATATTACAAATGAATAATGTTTCTAGTAACATCATATAATACATCAAGTAATTTTAATGGAAACAACTATTGTTTAAGACATACGAAGTTAGAGAGCGGAGGAAATAAAACATGGCCACATCGTAGATATGGCTACAAATGAATTATATTTTATTCCAAGGAAACAAACATACCACCCAAACTTAGTGGTGTAAGTAGAAGAGAACTTTCCTGCACCGGTCGCGATTGACACATCAAGTTGCTCCGGGGCGTGAGAGGGGGCTGTGGCTGAGTCCGAGCCTGGGGTTGGGGCCAGGGCCGGCGAAAGGCCGCACATAGACGGACAGGTTGAGTCAGCGGGGATCCCTTGGGCCAGGTCGCGCCAGGGCTCCGCCTACTCGCAATGCTGGGCATGGCACTCCGCAGCACCGCCCCACTTAGCCACCGCGCGACCTACTGTACGCCTCGCCTCCGCCTCGCCTCCGCCTCGCCACCGCCTCGCCACCGCCTCGCCTCCGCCTCGCCTCCGCGTCGCCTCCGCGTCGCCTCCGCGTCGCCTCCGCGTCGCCTCCGCGTCGCCTCCGCCTCGCCTCCGCCTCGCCACCGCCTCGCCTCCGCCTCGCCTCCGCCTCGCCTCCGCCTCGCCTCCGCCTCGCCTCCGCCTCGCCTCCGCCTCGCCTCCGCCTCGCCTCCGCCTCGCCTCCGCCTCGCTTCCGCCTCGCTTCCGCCTCGCTTCCGCCTCGCTTCCGCCTCGCTTCCGCCTCGCTTTTTTTTAAATTATCCTCTTCTTTACTATCTTCTTCTGAATCTTCCAAGCATTCTTCTTCAAGATACAGCACATCATCATCTTTCTTCTCCTTCTTTATTTCCACTTCATCACCACTGGCGTTTTTGCCCGATATGGCTTTTTTATTTCTTTTTTATGTCTTCTAGGATATCTTTTATCACTTCTCGCCTCGTCTCGTCTCGGGCGGCACTTTGCCGTTTTCTTCTTGCTTTGTTGCCTTTCCCTTGCCGGTATTTGGTTTTTAACATTCCCTGTTTCATTTCTTTCTTTCCCCCTCTCTTTTTTCTTTCCCCCTCTCTTTTTTCTTTCTTTATTTCCCCTTCTCTTTTTCTCTTTCTTTCTTTCCCTCCCTCTTTTTCTCTCTTTTTGTGTTTCTTTCTCTCTTTCTCTTTCTTTCTCTCTTACTCTTTCGTTTTCTCTCTTCCCTTTTTCTCTTTCTCTTTCCTCCTTTTCTCTCTTTCTCTTTCTTTCTTTTTCTCTTTTTTCTTTCCTTTTCTCTTACTTCTTTTTTTTACTATTTCGCACTTAAGAAGGAACTTCTTTAGAACAGAATGTTAAGTAATGCTGCGCGAAAAACGCGGCGAATTTCCGACGGGGAAAACTATTTTTTACTCAGCCGTGGCAACAAACGAGTGGATAAATGCACTTGCTAAATTTATCAGAAAAAAAATCCTCTAACACGTGGTGTATCCAGAATCCATGTTTTGTGGGTCCTTGATACTGAAAAATCGATTCACGACAAAACCGTCTGTCCGTCAGTGAACAGCGTTAGCGGCTAAACCGTTCAGCCGGTTTTCTCTAAAATTAATATTCCCCAATCGATCAGGCTGATGTCATGGTACCTTGAATTTGAAACCGATATTTTAATTTTGGAGGTTACTTTACATGAAGCCCCTTGGATATTTTCAAAAGTTTCAAAAAAATGGAGCCATCTATTTTGATTAAGTTTTGTTGTTGGATACTGTGAAGGATGTTTATGTGAATGGTGCAGGTCTCATGTTGGTGAAAATTGAAAAAAATTTAAAAAATTTCGGTGTCTTTCTAAAACTACAATAATGAAGATACATTTTTTTCTTTGAATGAAAAGTGTTTATCGAAAAAATATTCAAATAAGGTCATGTTAAATATTTCGGAAATATGAGTATTTTTTGAGTAATTGGGCGTCAAACAGTCGCAAGCTCTAAATATCCTGTGCTTCGTAATCGTAATTTTAGATGTGATTTGTGGTAATTGGATGCTACGTAAGTTAGAATGTGTGTATTTCATATTTCTTTCTTCGTTTCTTACATTGGAGTTTTTTTTATACCTTACAAATTGAGAAATTATTTAAAAGCTATTTGAAATAAATATGAAATGAAGATTCCTAACCTTCAGTCGCCCTTTACGCAGTTGGATGCTACATAAGTTAGAATTTGTATATTGTCATATTTCATTTTATTATTTATTAATTATATGTTTATTAAATTTATGATATCAATTTAAATTGCATCCTTTCTGTTAAATGTGAAAACGAATAGATCAGCGGTCATTGTTGGTTTTGTAACCCATTGTTGTAACGTCACACTGATAACAAAAGCGCTGACGGCTGCTTTTGGTTCGCGGTAACAATAAACTAATACTTTTATATATTTTTACTAATACGTATTTATATTTTTTGGAACACTATTAATATCGCTTTTAAATTAAGACCCCCTTCTGAATTGAGACCCACCTCACATGCACGCCTCAATCACCGTTCCTAATTCAAAATAAATGTTCCGTTGTCTTCTAAGCAAGCAGCAAATCTACTTTTTTTTCGTAAAAAAATTGGAGGTCTCCTTACAAGCATTCTATTCAGTTTTTTACGTTTTGTCTGTCACTTTCTTCTGACATGTGTTTATACCTTTCTCTTTTTCTGTTTACCAAACTTGTTTACTCTTTTCTCCCCCCTAGTCAGATCCATGCGTTGCACACGTCATTTCCTTTTCTTAATAATCCACTCGAGGTCGTTTCTATGCCATGTGCTCCCATTAGTTACTGACACACAACTTTTTGCATTCTCTCTTGTTAAAGTGTCAATTGAATGTGGTGCAATATTACACTGATATTCTATATAGTGTAGTAAAGTAAATTGATCTCAACGTCATAGTGTCCGATTTCGCATTATACTCATTATGCTATTTCGCACAGACGAGAAAACTTACGAAACTCTAAATTCGGTAAAATAATTATAAAAAATTTAGCTCTATAAAGAGATACACATTAATTTAATAAATATTTACTGGGCATTATAGTAAATAACCTTAATATAGATTCACGTAAATATGAAATAATAAATCTGGAACATTTTCGTTACTCATAAGTTTAATTTTGTAAACAGCCGAAAATACAAATTAAGTTATAAATGCTAACCTGTTCCAATTCAAAACTATATTAATTAGTTTATGACACCATAAAAACGTTTTACTAAAGTATGCTAAAGTTATTTTCTTTCAAATTAGTGTTATCGGTATTAGAGTACCATGAAAATGACAAAAGCTTGCCTATCCATTCAAATATTGGCCGCCAGATGCTAATCTGTTTTGAGTGATGAAGCAATTTCACGAACCAATAAGTCGTTTTTTTTATGAAAAGAAAAAAGCTATTTGGCAGTAGCGGGTCATGTTCTTATCTTACCGCAAATCTTTTGCAATATACCCGGCGCTAGAAGCGATACGGAGAGAGTAGCTAGTTAACTCAATGCTGAACCGCAAGTAGAAGTCCCTAATAGGATGAGTAAGTTTACACGTTTGACTGGAGACGGGCATGGTTTCTCTGGACGGCATGCGGAGAATCTAGCCGTTTCTTTCCCAAACGGACCGTTTTCATCGTCGGCTGGCCATCTGGAACAGTGTGTGGTACTAGCGTGTGAAACTCGATAATTTGCTGGGCATCAAAGCCCGCAATTCCAGCGTTCGCAAACATTCCGGCATACTGGACCCGCTAACGTGAGAATCTGAACCATTAAAGAATCTTTAAACGTTGAAGTTCTTCAAAGGTCGCATAATCGAAACATTTTTATTTCAATCATATAATTATATCCCCGTACAAATTTATGTAATTGTTTCAGATATAAAACGTTCTTTTTAAAACAATGTATCTGTAATGTATGTAAATCCTTGAATTTACTCCATCGACCTTGAGTGTTATGACTACGGGCAAATTTGTATAAATGTGACAGCTAGATAAACTGATATTATCGTATAATAAAGAAAACATAATTTTCAAAATATGTTATATTTGCTCCCAAAATATTTTATAACAAACGTTTTAATTTCTACTGTGACCTCTACTCAGGCTGGGTGTGAAATGTTCATGGATTCAGGGCTATCCCTTTTGAAGACTTTGTAAAAAAAATAACACAAAGTCGTAGTCACAGAATATTTATAATTGGACGTTTCCTTGAGCATTTACCAAGATACAGAATGTCATTCCATAAACACCCATTACAAAAAGAACAAACATTGTACAATATTAACAAAAAAAAAAAACAAGAAAAAACAACAAGTTCTCCTTAAATATAATAAAACTTTGTTTTGTTCTGGAGACAATCATTTTAACCATTTACTAGTTTTCTTATGACTAGAATTGAATATGCATTAAAAACACAAATTGAATTATTAATATTTTTTAAGTGCAGCATTAATTGCAGGTTATTTTTCTCTTAAATGACCCTTAAAGTACAACTCACCTTGAGGATAAAAAATGAAGCAAGTGACTGTCTCTTCAGAACACTGTTCAGTCTCCGTGTCAACACCACAAAGACATTTAAACAAGAAAATAAACTACAAATGACAAACACATGTTGTCACCTCAGAGATCATCATGAACCTTTTCTTAAAATTACAAAGTTTTAAAATGTTGTGCTGAAATAAATGTAGAAATGTAACACATTCTGACTCTTTTATCATACTAAAGCTTCTACATGATCAGTACAACATGATAAATCATCTAGTCTAGTCTTTAAGAGAATGATACAAGCAAAGATGAAACATAAATATGAATGTCTCATAACATAACATTCTTAATTTTAATCAATGCATAATTTGCAATATATTAAAGTAACATAATAAATATAATAACATTCTGTAATAACCTTGTTTTGTTCGGGAGAAAATGGTTTGCACCACGATTCGTCCAACAAGACTGCTCTACCCCGAGCTTCCAAATTGGGAAGGCTGCGCACACTTTGTTGCAGATCACCTGGTCTACGTGCCATTGCACAAGCCAACTCGGTTTGTTAGTGCCAGCATCTGCTTATCAAAAATAAACAATAGCCTCTATTGTAGTGACTATTACATCAGCACTGACATAAGCTTCTTGCACTCTGTCTTCTTTTAAACATCTCTATTGAATGTTTATAGTTTCAATTTAACAGAAGCTGTGTCTTTCCAACACAGTACATTCTATCAACAGAAGCACTTATCACATATTAATTTAACTGATGTAGTGTGACCATTCAAATATTCGACATGCGAATTCGCCGCCGCCGCCGCTGACACCAGCTTCTCCAGCAAGAGGGGTGTAGAGGAGGTAGGGGGGTCTCCCTACGGTCCGTTGTGACGTCACAGGAACAGGAGGGAGGCGAGAGACTTTTGCCGTTGGGCAGACGTCGTGGAGTGAGGTTATCTTAAGAAAAGATATTTACTGATAGATAGTGTACATTTTGTTTATACATTATCTATAATGTTTATACATTATCTATAATGTTGTTCAACATAGTTTTTCAAAATATCTAAAAATGTCTCTTTTTAATTAGTTGCTCGTAATTAGCTGTATCAGGTAGAATTCCTGAACTACGCCAGAACGACAGGTTATGCACGGCATGCAACTCACATTCAGTTAAGACATGTGGCACAGTTTCGTCTGACATTCCATATGGGCACGTGGGGATGTCTGTTAGGCCTCTTCTACGCAGATAATACTCGGAAAAGAATCCGTTAGGAACTGTACCGTTTCTCTCGATGGTTTGAACCATTTAGCCTGTACACTGAAGGAAACATTTGACACAATTTTTTTTTTCGTCCTTCGTTTCTTTAAATTTTATTTCGTTCTTCGTTTTGCCTTTCGTCTCTTTAAAAAATAAAAAAAAATTGCGCTCATCTAAGATTGAAGCTCTTGGCCCAAGTCAATTGAGTCCAGGGTGCGGTGTTGCCAATTCATTTTTTGGAAGTCTGTTGCACTGCTTGTTGATATTGTTCATAATACCGTTCCCTTGTGTCGACATAACGCAACCTAACAGAGAAACGAAAAACATCTCTTAATGGATTCATTAAGGATTTTATCAGTTCCCCGCCTATTAAGCACAATCAAAACATAGAAACTATAGCTAAAGCACCTATTCAATGAAAATTGTTTTCTTATTTTTAGTTTCCTTGTAATACACACACACACACATGCATATGCACATGCACACTCACATTCAATATTCTACCCCGCATGGCGGTTTTCATTGATTTGTGATTCCAGGCGCGTCAAGTGCTAAGGTTCCTGTAACTGTAGTAGATGTTTTTATTGAGAGAGGTGACCTTCCGTCAGTGGATGGTGAGATCTGGTGAGAACTTCATGGACTTGTTTTTTCCACAATTACGTAGGTATCTTCCACGAAGCGGGGCTCTACCCCTACCGGGGCAAGCTCTAAGCTCCCGACTGGTCTCCCGACATGTACGGTGGTGTAGTGTATATAAGTGTGTATGTAAGAGATGAAGATTGAGCAAGGAAGGGGAAGGGAAGATCGCGCGCATTCCGTGGTCCGTTTGTGAGGGTACTGCTCCGGCAATCAACTGATATTGATGGTAAAAACACGGAAAACTACCGATCAGCATAGCTGACTGCTAGAATTGTCCTCCAGACAGTGGCTGAATCCGAGCTTCCTAGCTATCTAGTCTCGGAAATGCTACCACCGACGGGGCTCGAACCTAGAATCTCCCGGTCAGAGGCACTGCTATACCAGTTGATGCCTTGAGCCACATCTAGTTCACACATATCGGGAGCTTAGATCTTGTCCCGACTAGTGCGGTTCCACGCTGGTGGAAGATACCTGGTTGGGGAAAATCGTTGCAAGCCGACGTAGGTTGGCGCCGGATCTCGCCATCCAGCTGCAATAGATCACCCCACCTCCCCCGAAAATAACGTGCCCTACACTTACGGGACCAATGACCATACCAGTTGAATGGGACCAATGACCATACCACCGCCCGGAATCACTAATCAATCAATCAGAATGTTAATCATCTAATTAGTGTTGAGTCCATTTTAGGAGGTGATTAAATATTGATCTACAAATAAAATTAAAATTAAGTTCTGAGATCGTTCTATTTATTTAGTTATCTTTCACATTCCATTAATACATTATTTTCTATTTTAAATTTCTTGTTCCCTTGTTAGTTAATATAGGGTATTGTAATTTAAATACTTTTAGTATTTACGTATATATTTAGACGCAATCATGTTATCTCCAGCCTTGCTAAGTATTGCTGCCTGCATCACTACAAAATCACACGTTCCGGCCCTGTGAAATTCGCCTCTGAACGGGTTCCCATATAAACGCAACTCTGCCACCCAATGTCCAGCAACAACGAAGGCGGCGGCGGCGTGTCACCGAGGCGGGTCACCCGGGGGCGGACGGGCTCCTGACTCACCCAGCTGCTTGCAATGGCCTTTTGCATCGGGCGCGGGAGTGCAGCGCCACTCGAATTGTAATAAATCTTGGCGATCGCTGAGAATGCCCTCGCTAAGCCTTGCGTTCACTCTGGACTGAACCGTATTCATCTACTTCGGCATTATTAGGTTCGCGTGGTTACTCCAGGCAATATTATGGCAAAATATAATGGCTCTGGTTGGCTTTATCTCGAACTTGACACTAAAGAATTGGTTGTATAATATTCTGAGGGAGGATTAATATACAGTCTAAGCAGGTGCTTAGGGCCCTTGGTGGATAGGGGCCCCGAACATTTTGTTAACAAAACTATTCTTTTACGTAAATATTCGGTTATAAAAATATGTAAGTATGTAATGTAATTGATAATATTGACAAGCAAAAATGCAAAAACAATGCAAAAACTAGAAATCCTACAGAATGGCACAGACTTTCCCATAATAAAGTTTCCTAATTTCCTTGGGGTGGACTGGTTTTACGGACTTGCCCTGTCCTCTTGCTAGCTGCCATCTATCTGCCATGTATATTGCAAGCACTGTTGCACGAAAACTCCAAAAGGTCAAAAAAAGTATAGTAAATTATTGAAAGAACAATTTATGCGCAACAAAATTCATTTGAAGGAAAAATCTCTGTCTTCAATTTTGTAGTTGTAGGAAGACACTGACAGAAAATCAAACTTTTGCCATTTACGAAAATTCAGAGTTAACCGTGAAAATCGGACCTATGCCACCTTTATTTTACTGTATTCTGACGAATACGTATTTTACTATCTTCTGACAAGAAATTGAAAGCAAAAAGTTGGAGCAGTCTGAGAAAATTTTGAAAATGTCGGGGGGTTTTATGTAAAGTAGCCCTAATTTTTTTTATTAAATTTATTTATAGTCGCATCAACTGCGAGGTAATTAGCGACTATTCAGTAAGTTTACAATAAGGGGTTTTCATAGCATGGTTACATAGTTCTTTACACTTTTATAATTTATTTCAGTGAATTACATTACAGTTTACATTGCACCAGTGGTTGGAAATATTTCACATGTTATGGTAATATACACAATACATACACTTAAAAAAAGAAACAGTATTACAGTTCGTTAAAGACATTAATTGATTTACAAAATTTTATAATTTTTTTGTAGGTGCTTGAATTAAGTAAATCATCAACATTAAAGTTCTGTAAGATTGATTGGCGGAATTGGTTGTACTTAGGACATTCCTGAATAATGTGTAATATTGTTATTTGTACATTACATATATTGCAAATTGGGGGAGTATTCTTGTTTAATAGGTGGAGGTGAGAAAGCTTCGTGTGTTCTGATCTAATTCTGGTGATTGTAACTTGATCTTTACGGCATATTTGTTTTAAGTTTGCATGTTGTAGAAGTTTTCTATCTTCTTATGAAGACTGCTTGCCTTACAAAATCTTCCACTCTTGGCTCCATTTGGTTTTCATTTTTCCATGCAAGTATTTCCAGATATCACTCGTATATGCTATATTATGTACGTTTTTCACTGACTGGAGGTCGACTAGTGATGTTAGAACATGACTTCCTGGTGCAGTCAATGGTATATCTAGATGAAGGGGAATCCAGAAAATAACAAGCTTTTTACCGAGCCTTTGAATAAGGTGGTGTAGCTCCTGAATCTTGCTAGCCATTTCAGAGTTTGAATTTTTGTTGTAGCATAATTTTATTGTAGAAAGTGAGTTTGTGAATACAATTATATTTGAGTGCAATGATTGATGTAACATTCTTAGAGCTGTCATTAAAGCATAGCTTTCAGCACCATTAGAACTGCAATAGTGATGTTGAAGCTAAATTTTTCATTGGGTGTATATACTATGGCTTCAGTTTCTTGGTCCCTTGTTAATTACTAATATAAAAATGGGAGTAATTTTTATATTTCTGGATTACTTCTTTAAATTTAGTGTTCCAGTCTTCTTTTGTTAAGTTATATTGTGATAATCTGTGAGTGATAACTCTATTGACATTTTTTAATGGTCCACGGTGGTATCTGGAATTGTCTTTGTTTATCAGCACTTATATTTTTAATGTCTAGTTCTTTAAGTTGTTGGGTTATTCTACTGTACATCGGTTTATATCGAAGATGACTATTATAGATCTTCTGTAGCTGAGGAAAAACGTCATTGTGTATTATTGGGTCAATAGACGAGGCGGCTTTAACAGCATACTTGAGATTGAGGGTTTTCCTTCGCTGGTTTAAGGAGGTTTCTTGGGATTCAACAAGTATACTTCCTATGGGGCTGGTGTGGAAGCACCCAGTACATATTCTAAGCCCTTTCTTGTGTATTGATTCTATTTTCCTCAACTTTTTTTTTTTTTGCTAGCAGATTGGTATAATAGTGAACCATAATCGATTTTTGATCTAACGATCGCTTTACATGTCAGTAGCAAGAGGTTTTAATCAGCTCCCCAGTTGTTGTTGGAGAGATATTTAATAATGTTAAGTCTGTTCTTGCATTCAATGATTAATTCTTGTAAGTGAATCTTCCATTTTAATTTTGGATCAAATGGAGTCCAAGAATTTTCATTTTATTAACAAATCTAAGCGGTTGATTTCTAAGCGGGAGTTTAGGGGATACTTTGGTTTATTGGTTTTGGTGAGTTGTAGTTGACATTTACAAAATCGAAATGATTGAAGGCGTTGTCATTGTCAACAATATTATAATAATATTGTCAATAATATTGTTGACAATGACAACGCCTTCAATCATTTCGACTGTATCAGCTATCTTTGAAAAAAATGCATGCTGTTTTCTTGGCGGAAAATTTAAACTCTGTGATCATAGACCATTCAAAAATTGAGTTTAAGGCTTTTTGCATGATCTTTTGAGTAGATAGGAGAGATTTCCCTTTGCATAGTACAGTTATGTCATCTGCATATTTTCTATATTTATCTTTGAAAATAGATTTTATTACATGGGAGTTTTTTTTGTTGTTTTTTTCTCCCTTTCAAAATTCAAAATTTATTGCTTATTTACCCTTGAAAATAGATTTTTTACATGGGAGTTTTTTTTCTCCCTTTCAAAAATCCAAAATTTAAGTAGTATATGATTTAGTGTAGGGATCACAGAATTTTGAAAATGTGCACACAATTCACTTTTCCCCATAGCACGTCATACGCAGTTTTTAACTGTTTTATTGGCGTAAAATAAAATAAATAAATAAATAAATAAAATTCTAGTGATAACTGGAGGTTGAACCTCCTTGTCTATATCACTAATTGCTAATAGGAAGAGAGTCACATTCAGCACGGACCCTTGAGTCTTCTCAATCTGCTTTATATCTGAGAGTTGACTATTGATCCTGACTTGTAGTCTGCAATCAAGGGTAAATTTTTTATAAAATCATACATATTTCCTTTTATTCCTATTGTCTGCAAAATCTTCAAGATCCGACTTTTCCATACCATGTTGTACGCTTTCTCTATATCCAGACTAACAGCAATTACATGTTGATTGTTCATGAAAGCCTATTGAATATGACTATCAACGCTTATTAGATGTGACATAGTGGAATGTCCAGGTCGAAAGCCGAATTGATTATCATTTATGATTTTCCGAGTATCAAGGAACCATCTGAGGCGTTTATTGATAATTTTGTCAAGTATTTTGCACATGTTATATGTAAGTGATATAGATCGGTAGTTATCAGGTTTGGATGGGTCTTTACGAGGTTTAGCAACAGGTACTACTATGGCCATCTGCCAGATCTTTGGAAATACTCCTTTCTTCCAAATATAGTTATATATGTCAAGTAAAACTTTCTTTACGAGTATGGGGAGATTTTTGATGAGGATATTCGGAATATTATCTGGGCCAGGAGAGGAATTATTAGTGGATTCAATGGTTGTAAGAAGTTCTTCTTTCACACAATTCATAAACACAATAACACAATTCATAAAAAATATTCAAATTTAGTAAGTACAAGACAATTCAAGAGAAGTATCAAACTTGATATGTCATTGAGATCAGTATAATTCCGAGCAATAAAGGCAAGATTTTTAATGCATTTGACACACTAAATATATCGATGAAACGTCAGATTATGTTTCATTGTAACACCTTTGTATATATGTTTTGTATATATTGTAAGTCCTTTACAATATATACTCGCTCCAGTGATTGATTATTCATAGTGTGCAGAGTTCTTAGGTATGATGTATTTCTTGTATAAGTGACGTAACAACATTGATGTAAAAATAATGCTGAAAATCAAATCATTCTCTATGCTCCAAAGGTAATTATTGATATCGGATTGTATTTTTTCTGAACCATTTTCATTTTCAATTAACATAAACACTTTTAAATCATCATCAAAAAGTACACATTTTTAATTACACTGGTTAAATCAATTCTATAAATTAAAAATAATAGAGGTAGGCCTATTTGTAAAGTTGAAATTTGACATATTTCTCTCTATTTGTTAAATATTATTTCATTAATTTTATCATTGTCTTGAAAATCCAAAGGCAGATAATGTAGGAAATTGAATATTGTGATTTATCTTACAAAATAATTTCTATTTATAAAAAAATATATATGTAAATAGTGTCTACCTGAATTCTATGTTCTAAACTGTTAGAACTGTTGAATAAAATTTACAAGATTAGTGTAGTAGATCTACCTGTAATAAGTCTACGCTGAAAATGAGATAGATAACATTTCACATGATTAAAAATTTTGACATTTATTATTTATTCAAACATTTTAGAAGGAGACGAATTTATTTTAGTCTAGGATATTCAAATTGAAGAAATCCCTCTCGTTTTTGCCTAAGTCGAAGCTCTGCGATTTTGAAAAACATTCATTAATTTTTGGAGAGAATTAAATGAAACCCTTGGGACATTTTCAAAATTTTCTCAGAAATGCATCCAATTTTTTTAAAAATTTATTTGAAGAATAGAGTGGAATACACTTATAGCAAAGGTGACACAGGGCTATTTTTCATTGTTAACTCTGAATTTTCGAAAATTGTAAAAGTATGTGTGTGGTCTAATTATAAAGTATGTAATGTATATTTCGGGAAATTTTTACTACTACAATATTGAAGAAAGATTTTCCCGTCAAATGAAATTTGTTGTCCATAATTAGTTCTTTCATTAAGGTCATCTTTGAAAGTTTTAGTAGTTTCCCCGCAATATTACGTGAAATATGTGCAATTTAAACTAAAAGGTGCTACAAAATGGCTTTCTCGTAGTAAAGTTTCCTAATTTCCTTGGTGGGGACTGGCTTTAAGGTCTTGTTCCATTCTCTGGTCAGCGGTCATCTATCGTCGCCAAAAAGTAATTTTTTAAATATTTTTTCAACTTTTCGGTTTCTTAGTGCAACCGAAATATTACTTTAAGAATATTAAAGAAGCAATCCTACCAAAATTTAAAGAGAAAATTTGGAGGCGTTTTTGAGAAAATCTAGTTTTTGCATTTTTTTAAAATTGCAAAAATTGCACGCACTACTGCACGAAAACAAATAAAATTTTCAACAAAGTCTACATGACCTTAATGAAAGATATATTTATGGGGAACAAATTTTATTTGAAGGAAAAATCTATGTCTTCAATTTTGTAGCTGTAGGAAGACGCCTAAAAAATGCAAACTTTTGCAATTTACTAAACTTCATAGTTAACTGTGAAAATTGGACCTATGCCATCATTATAAGTGTATTTTATTTTATTCTTACAAGAAATTTAAAGAAAACATTTGGTGCCGTTTTCGAGAAAAATGTTGAAAACGTCCGAGGTGCTTCATGTTAAGTACCCCCAAATTTTAAAGAATGTTTTTTAAAATTTCAAAGATTCCACTAGAGTCTGATGGGCAGGTTTTATTTCAATTTGGAAAAGATCATTCTTGTTTTTTTAGGCGATACGTTTGTTCACATACGACAGACAGACGGGCGGACATTTTGTTTTCAATTGAATTTTCGGCGTCCAGGACCCATAAAACAGGAATTCTGGCTTCTCCACGTGTTAGGGGATTTTTTTCTTAATTTAGAAATCGTATTTATTCACTTTTTCGTTGTCAGGGCCCGGCAATTGATTTTTTTCTGCTGAAAATCCGCCGTTTTTTCGCGCAGCATTACATAACTTTCTCTATACTGTAACCGCCCATATGTCGGTTCCATTGATTTTTGAGAAGCACCTGAGAACGTCAAGACACGACAAGATGCAATTATAGTGTTACCGAATTGCAAGGGATCGCGCCAGCAGTAAATGGTATCCCTTACGAGAATTTATTAAAAGTTTCTGAACGCACTCGCGCAGAATAGAACGAGAACCAATCGAAAATCACCCTTGAAAACATCAGCACTAGTGCAAAGCACCGCTACGAAAAGCTCTCATTTTTGCTGCCGAACGCCGATCTGATCACACCGGAATTGTTCGTGTTGGACGGAGAGGAGAATTCGCCATATTTCGACGATAAGAAGCTTGAAAAAGGTAACTCGTCTAATCATGTAAAAAATAACGATACCATGTATGAGAGAAATATACTATTTTTCTATCAAAGAGGAAATAATATATTCTTATTTCAACGTTCAAGAACGTATACTGAAATAGAAAGCATGTGCTATAAGAAATGTTTCTATTTCCAGCTTTTTTTTTCCGTCTTGGCTTACCACGAAGGAAATTCATTACGCGGAGATATTGCAGTCATATTGTATAAAATTCGAAGGACTGTGGTAGCGATTCACCAGAGCACGTGTTCGCCGAAGCAAGGGGTTACTTGACCTTGAAAGGATCTGGATCGCTGTCGCCGCTCTAAGCTGTGGAAATATTTCTTCGAGACGACTTGTGGTGAGGTAGAAAACTTCACTAGAAATTCTCAAAAAAAAAAACTGTTTAAAGAAGTGAGAATTATGCTACAGAGATAGAATTCACCTCATTTACAGACGTAGATAGTCGAGTAATTATATTAAAATCATTTAAACGTAATCGTTTATAATATTGCAGTCGTAAAAGGAAGCCAGATAGCTAATTCCTGTAACGAATTGTAAAAACCTATTTTTTTCATTTTTCTATTAACGATAATATTTGTTCTTTTAGTGTGTGTTTTCAATTTATTGTTTAATCGATTTCCAATTGTTCAAAACCAATAATTAGTAAAGGAGTTATTATTGATCGTACGTTTATTGCATAACGACATTTTTTTGCTGGTTAAATTGTTTAAAGTAATAATCTACGTGAAAGTGAAACAACGTCTTGTATATATTTCATCCACTATTCAAGTGACAATTTTTTGAAGGTGTATGTAAAGGGTATTTTGGTATGTGATTCGTTTTCAGTATTTTGTGTTTCCGTGTATTATTGTCTTGTGTACAGTTAGTTTATTTTATTTTTGTGAAGTGAAGGGTAATCTAATTTTATGTAAAGTGTTTATACGAGTGTTGAAACGCAACTGCAGTTGTTAGGTAATCACGTAATTGCTAAAATCAGAGCAAGTGATAGAATTTTTCAATGCAATGTGTTATTGCTAGATTAGAATTGTATTCAAGTATTTAACAGAATATATCTAGAACTCTGTTCATAGTTAAAAGAATAACTTGCCTATGTTTCTTTTATTACAAAAGCAGGTTAAAAGACGAACCCACTCCTGTAGGGCAGTTAGGACGTATAAAACTATTCCTAATTTTTGGTGTGACATTGTCATAACAAGTCACATATCAAGTACTACTAGGTTACTTGAGTGACCCGCTGTAGGCTTTTTAGTGAAAATAGTGAAAAGGAAGAGCGGTCACAATACTACGTACACGAGAAAGTAAAAACAGTAAAACGTCGTTCTATATGGAAATTTTCGTTGAATTTAGAGCCGTTTTTAAGAAACTGGCAAATAAGCGTTACTGTAAATGCGAAATTTGAAGTTCTTTTTCACAGGAATCTATTGAGTTTTCGAAAAACTTCAATTGAATTCATTTGAATCACTTCCACACAGAAATGCAATAATGTATACAAATCGCTGGAAATGTGCACATTAACGACGTAAGAGATACTTCAAACAATTACATTTGTATAATTCTTGAAAAAACAGAAGAATACACTAAATTGTACTTAACGACATATTAAATTGTGCAACTAGCACTATCCGTTGGGAAAGTTCGGAGAAAAATTCGGAGCCTTTTTTGAGAAAGTAGGATTTGAACGATTTTCAAAATGCGGAAATTTTGAGTTCATTTTCACAGATTACTGTTGAGTTTTCCAGAAATTGTATCTAACATTATTTAAAGCACATGTATTCATAAATACAATAATGTGACATAAAAGCCATATTGCTCTATTCTTTTGTTTTTTCAAAAATTACAAAAATGTATTTTTTACTTGTTTATTATGTAGTTAATATTTACATTAGCATCAATTTGTTCACATACTTGTATTTATGGGGGCTTGTGCTTTAAATAATATTATAAAAAATATCTCGATTTTAATTTTGTGGTACTTTACATGAAACCCCTGGGATATTTCCAAAATAAGGGCTCGAAATTTTTGATTAAATTTTGTTGTTGAATAGTGGGAAGGTCGTTTAAGTGAATCATCTAAGTCTCATTGTTCTTGAAATCTCTGATTTGTCGAAAATTGCAACAAAAAACTATACAAAATTGAAGGTAGACATTTTTGCCGCTGACAATATCTGTTGTAAAAAATTAGCTCTTTAAAAAAGGCCAGGTATCATTTTTTGAAAAAAACAAACAACGGTTTTTGTGTAATTTGCCGTTGAAATTTACGCAATTTGTTTCTCAAAAACTGCTCCAAAATTTTTCTTTAAATTTTCTTCACACGTGTAATGAAGGACGTTAAAAATATAGTACTAGTCTTATTTTCGTCTATTGCTCTTTTTTTTATAGTTGCAGAAAAATCAAATCTATAAAATTGAAGTTAGAGATTTTCCCCTTAGACAGTCTGTCAAATTTAGGACTTCAGAAAATATCATCTTTTTGGAAATGTTAGTAGTTTTCGTGTAATTTCTATTAAAAATTTATGAAACACATTGGTGTCACATTGTACAAAACTATAACATTTGTGAAAGTTTGTGCTGTTGTAGCACCACTAGTTCTATTCGATTTTTCTTAAGCTTTTCCCTACTAGCCAATCATGAACATTGACTCATCTTTCTTAGACGGCGGTATCCATTGATTGCTATATCGAAGTGCAATAAACTGCGTATGTACTATAACATAACTTTGATTTTAACATAACTTTTTCACAACATATTCTACATACCATTTTCACATAGCATTTTCAATATTTGGCGTGTTTTCGAATTCTGTGGGGAATAATTACATTCGTGGAATAGTGGTATTAATACCACTAGTGCTTTGAAAATTCTCAGATAAATTCTCTCCTCGCTTCGCAAGACGGGGATTCATTGACAATTTCTAAAGCACCCGTTGTATTACCTAAGATAATATCCCATTTGATCAAAATGAACGGAGCACAAAAAACACTAGCTTACAGCATTATACCACGTTATTTTGAAGTTATACGGTCAATATTTCAAAAGTATCAGGAGGGATACTTAAATTTATGACACTTAACAGACCCTCAGTATAATACAGTATAATTGACTTCCAAATAATATTAATAAAATTGTTACATGAAATATTTTAAGTAGTTTATTATTTTTTGAGATTTTTCTTCGCCCACTACATCAATCGTATACAAAATATTTATCATCCCACAAATTATGTGTTCAAGGTCCAAAGAGAAATGTATGTTTTAGCGTGAAATCTGCGTGTGTCACTCATGCAAATCTCGTGTCTTCGCGCCTTCAAGAGGCCTCTTCCTGTTGTTTCCGCCGTTACATAAAAACCTAGTGCACCCGTGACATCATGGATGGCGTCACGGGGACACACAATTGGAGAAGTCTCCGGCTCCCGCGAACCATGAGTACTTTTCCGGCACCGACCGGGCGAGATGGAGCGACACGGAATGTGTGGGGCAGAGAGACCCGAAGAGGAGAATATAGCAGAGCCAGAGAGGGTGGATACCTCCTTAGTCTGTGGCAGTGCCACGAAGCGGAGCAGGAGAGTGCCGCGTGGAGTTGGGCGAGTTGAAAGGACAGAGGCCCTAGAGAGGGGAAGGTTTGGCCGAAGACGGGTGGCGGCGAGCGGAGCGGGGTTGGCGGGGCGAGTGGAGCATGGCGTGACAGCTCAATGCCGAGCGGGAATGTGTTGGGTGGAGCTCGACGCTGACATGCAAAGAATCGCCGGCTTAGAATTGCGCATTTTCTTTGTTGCTTCCTCGAGGCGTTTTGTCTGCTTCCTGTCAACTCGTCCATTGCTCGTTACGCGCTCTAATGTGCACATAATCGTCTTGACGCTCCTGTCATCAACATACAGGCGGGCGTTGATGACGAAGTGGAGGCAGGTTAATGGAACAAGGTATCACAGTTGCCTTGCGAATAAAACAATGCAACGTTTAAAAAACGAAATCTCTGTGCGTTAAATCTCTGTATGTTAAACGAAAGCACGAATGATTTTGTGTAAAAATTATTCTCTTTCACAGATTCTACTTGGTCGTTATTTTTACAGACAGAAATATATAATTTTTAGAAAACAGATTTTCATTTAAATCAAATTTAAAAAATAAAATACAACCCATTTATTAAAAATGTATAATAAGAAATAATTAAATGTATTAATGTATAAGGTAATAATGGATTAATGTATATGTAATTAAATAATTAATGTATTAGGCCAAGTAGAACCTGTGAATGTTGATATTTCTGCAGACAGAGAGAAAAGTAAATTAAAATTTATAGTCTTTGTGCAATATGCATTAAAGTTACAGGTCACGTGTAGTGCATCCATGCAAAAAATCCTGTTGGGGTTCCCCGAGAAAAACTTTAACATTTTTAACGATTATTTTTTTAAATTGAATTTTAAATACAATCGCTTCAATGCAGTACACTTATTTGTTTAACAAGATACAAACATATTTAATGAGTTTTAAAAACTATTTTATGCATTTGTTCCGGGACGCTTAGCAACTCGTGGATGGGTCTCCCCTAAGAAATTCTTATTTTGTTTCTAGGTAGATATGACCCTGGTCACATGTATAAGAGCATTAAAAGTCATATTTCTGGCTATTGTAGAGATTAAAAACATCTTATGTGTGTGATATTATAGGAGTTACACAATACATAGAGATAGTCAGCTGACATTTTATTTTTAGAATCTGGATCGAGAACTAGATGTAATTTCATTCCGTAAATGAACATTGTTGATATGAAGAACAAAGAGATAATTGCGTTGAAGAATTTTTAGCTTGCTTTTGTAAGTTTCAGTAATGGAGTAGTTCATGCTTCAGAACATAAACAAAGAATACACAACATACAATCTACGAAATGCGCAATGGAGGTCTGTAACAGCTTTTTAAAGAACTTACGTAATTATTTATCAATTTTGTTTAAACGTTTGGTAAATAAATCGAAGAGAAACGATGTGTTAAGAATTCAGAAGCAGCATTTTACAGTATGTCACAGTTATGTTTTGAAAGAAATATTTTGACACCCGAAATGGTGAGATACACAAAACACGTTTACGAGCAGGATAAACAAAACGACAGCTTTTGTTTGTAACTGGAAAACAATTTCAAAAGAAGCAGGATTCATGCGTGGGCGAAAGGGCTGCGTCATTGCGTTCAACGTTCACTGATCTTTCGAGGGCTTTAATTGGCTTTTACGCTTAGCATGCAAGCCAATGATGTACCAACTGCACATGATAGTGTTTTCAGGAAATCAGCGATGACCAAATTCAACTCGCGAACCTCTACAAAATGCTTATCTTGTTTACAAATGGGTTCCTTGCGATCGTTTGTTCTCTCAGTACAAAAGGAGATAAATATTGTACAAGTAACCTTTGAACATTTGCTTAAGGAAAACTTATGAATCACATCTGAATGATGCCCAAAAATAAGTATAGACCATTTCGAACGTGTAGTCGTAAGGACATGAGCTGTAAGAGATCTGGCAAGGACGCGAACTGAAGTAAAGGTGGAAGAGCTAAGGTGTAATCGTAAATAAATAATTTATGCAAATATAGTGTTTGCAAATTTAACCCATTTAAATTATTGATAAATCCATAACCTTATATCCAAAATAAAATATTTGTGTTATTTAGTGAATTATTTTTATACGAGACTCGACTCAAATGCCGTTGATTATTTTTTACCTCATTTCTGTTTATACATTCTTCAGTTAGAAGACATGCAAATATATTGCTAATATAAATGAAACGTAAACGAAGAAGTGAATTATAATTTGGTTTATGATCGACTAGTGTATTAGACCTGACTAAACAGGCTATACTGATGATTTTTTGATGAAGAATCGTTTGTTTGTTGCTTTTTTTTATAATATCATGTATCATGTGGCTTCATAAGCTTCAACGTTACATCAAAACTGCCTTGAATTAAAACGTCCCTCAACAAAATTGAACCATTGAGTTTTGTGTGGCAATTATACTCGAGATAAACATTGAGTCACCATTATCAAACTTCGCAAGAGGCCCCAACAACCGGCACGGCATCCGGGAGGCGGCGCGGTCGCCGGATACCAAGATGGCGTCCGGCGGGAGGACAACGGCCGGGCGTGCCTCTGACCGGGCTGTCATGGGGCGCTAGAAGCTCACTCCGCCGCCGCCACCGGCGCCACCTTCCACAGTCGCCGCCGTCCTGGCCTCCGTCATCAACGTCCCGTCGCCATCACCATCGCCATCGCCACCGTCATCACTGCCGTCGCCCACACCATCGCCTCCATCTCCGCAGCTCCTTCTGCCCCGCCGCCACCGCCAGTAATTGTGTCGTGACGGTGGAAACTGCGATCTCCCCGAGGAGTACCTTTTCGGCAAGCAATTCGCTTATGAAGTCACTTCTATGTTCGCTTGCGAAGCCAATGGTTTCGAAGGTATCTCTTTTCAACGATGATTTTTCCACTGTTGGAATCTTTCTGGTATAATGTTTCCCATTTTTGATTAGAGAGAATAGTGGACCGTGCTCTCCTCCCCATTCAACCCAGAAAACAATGATTCCCTTCATATTAAGTAATGAACTAATAATAGTATTTATATTAAAGTAAAATATTATGCTACTTGAAAAGGTATTTATTAAAAGTGATAATTATTTGTAACTGTAAACGAAGCTTTTAAATAAAAAAGTACTTGTCTTCCTTTCTTCCCTACGTGTTCAATAAATTTCTATCGAAATCTTCTACAATCCCTAGCTGATCTCCCGCATTGCAAACGTGTTTGTTCCTTTGCTTGATAGCAGTGGAAACAAAAACGCTAGAACACGAAACTGGGAGGGGTTGAAGGAAACAACGTTCTCTGAGGGACGTTCATCAAGTAGTAGAGTTGGTGGTATAACGGTTAGCGTACCGGGCTGTTGTATCCAAGTATGCGAGTTCAAACCGAAGCCGTGGATTTTTAAGGGCGAAAAAATCCTTCATACGCCTTCCTTTGGAGGGGAAATGAAGCCGGCTGCCCCATGTAGTAGATTTACTGCATGTAAAAGATCCTCAAGCCTAAAAGAGCTATGAGCTATTTCAAATAGCTGACTCAAATCGCCTGTTTCGTCACCCAGGAAAAAACCTTTCTCCGCTAGATGGTGAAAGAAGTGTAGCGAAATGTGCGTGGTCAGACGGAAGAGCGGGCCTGATGGCCTGAGTCTCGTCACGTAAAATAAGGCATTAACTTAGATATTGATCGATCTGAAATTTACCGAAACCGTTATTTTGCGTGAACTTCAACATGCCGTCCCATCGTGTGCACCCTTCTTTACAAAAAACATCACACGATAAAATACTTACCCGGTCTGGTACAATGCCGCTCCCTCCCATTCATGCAAACTCCAAACTTTTCAAAATTAAATCCTAAGAATATCCATGAAAGCACTTGTGAGAAACTACTGTCTTCACTCCGATTTCAAAATTCCCTCTATCTAGAACTGAATACACTCCATATCATGTTTTTTTTACTCTACAAAAGGTCCCGGGTATCTTGTATTTTCAAATAGGTCTCATAGATTTCCCAAACCGGAAACTTAGAAACCGACACCCTTTCTACTCCTTTCTCGCAGATCATGTAAGTATATCCGTAGCAACTAATTCATTTGGAGGTGCTCGATTGAGTTTCCCCCATCGATATAAAACTATGCTATTGCCTTGTCTATGTCTGTTATTGTTGTTTTACGTAATTTTTATTTTTCAACAAAGCCTGGAAGTGCAGAATGGCTGATCCATGTCAAATCAAGAATTCAGTAGAATTGTTTGTTTATTTAATAAAATGCGTGCTGTTGAGAATTGGGTACTGATGCTTATCGCTAGTAGTATTGCCAATAAATCTTCTTGACTGAAAGCGAAATAGAAATTGATGAATAATAACTGGACATTCAATATAATATTAAGATGATAAATTTGATAATCTGATTGGCAATTAACTGTCAATGTTCCAAATGTTATCAATTAATTTCGTTGAGATGACTCACGTTAGTTAACGTTGAATGATTCTTGAATTTGTGGTTTTTCATACATACTTGTGAGAAAATTTGAGATCTTCTGATTTGGAAAAATAGCAGTAATTGTTTTTATAAAAGATATATATTTAAGGAGGCGAGATGCCTCTATCCAGGGCCATAGGTGCGCCTGTGGGAGGCGCGAACGCGGAAATGCTACCTGGCGGTCCCCTTGACAACGACGCATGAACTAGGACTACACGCACAATAAAGGAGTATTACTCCACATATATGAAGTAATTATATACTCCACATATATAAAGTAACGGAGGATTACTCCACACTAAGTACTCAAGAAGGGTTAGGAGACGCGACTTTCCAAACAACAATTTCTTTATCAAAATATTACCAAAAACTTAATTTGGATTCAGAAATAATCATTCTACAATCCATCAACTTTTAAGATTAACTGTTTATATTGCTACCAACTTTCAAAATTTTAAACACAATTTTAAAGACATTAGCAATATTTTTAGGTATTGAAAAGGCTTTTGATAAAGTTTGGAATTGTCACCTATTATATAAATTACGTCAGATGGGAATCCCATTTTACGTACAATACATAATTAAAAGTTCTATAACATCCCGTTCATTCAATGTACAAATTAACTCAAAATTATCCAATTTCAGCTGGCGTACCTCAAGAATCTCCCCTTTCTTGTTTTCTCCTTTATCTCTGACCTACCATCATTTCAAAATTCATAAATTACGTTATTTCCTGATGACACAACTTTATAAATTTCACATATAATATAATATAAATTATATATATAAATATAATATAAATATAATATAAATTACACATATAATATAAATAACATAATAAATAATAATAACATAATAAACATATAATATAAATTTCACATTCCTTAATAAACTCAAAACAACTTACAGCAAGATTTACAAACCTCAACAAATTGTTTTAATAATTGCCAAATTAGTATCCAGCAAAAGTATTTTCATTACGACGAATTAAAAATTCGAATCCGCTAAAAATTGACAACAAACGAACACGCTAAAAAGTAATAACACAACAATTCAATGGCTACCTCCAAATACTGCTGTGAAATATCTTGGCTTGAACATGGTTAAAAGTTAACTTGAAGTAGCATCTAACATACACGGCAAATAAAATAAATATTAAAATACTTAAACTTTACCCATTTATAAATAAAAAATCTTCCATCAAAACTGAAACAGCCATCACAATATACCAATCAATAATCCACCCTTCCCTCACATACGCATGTTCAATATGGGGCGGCAGGGCAAAACAAATTTTCACAAAATTGAAGTTATTCAAAATAGATTCTTTAGACGTTTTAAAATATTCCATGGTTTGAAACAACCAATTACAGAGAGAACTTTCTTTTGAACCCCTTCAAACAACCCTCGCTCTAACTCTTCTGATGCAGCCCACATTTAATTACATCATATGCCCATTAGTCGTGAAAACCATAAACTTCCGTCAAATTATTAAATCGCCCATCTGAACCTAAATATGCAAATGAATACTACGGATGATGCCGCGGATCGGACTGCACGTGCCGGGTCACGTGACACGGGCGTGCTCGCGGGACCCTGAGTTCAGACTCGAGACCGGTTCAAACTGGTCTCGGTAAAGTAGTAGTGATGGAGACAGTGGGCAAATTCACTTGCACGCTGTCCCTCCGAATTGCGGTTTTCACCTGAAGGTCTGAATGTCGCAACATCGTTGTCTCAGCAGCCTTGTTGACCGGGAGGTCCTGGCTTTCAAGTCCCGAAGAGGGCGGATTTTCGACACTAGCAGGGTCAAGTGGTATTTGTAGGAGATCAATAACAGAACGAATACCGGAGCAGTGCCCTAGAAAACGGACTGTCCGCGATTTCCTTTCCCTTTCCCCTCCCACTACACTCACACTTACAAGTACACTACAACACGTATCAGCATCATAGAGCTAGTCCCGGCCAGGGCGGTGCCCCAGAGATACCAGGAGGCGTGAAATCCTCACCCTGACGTGACGGTGACGACGACGCATCTGTTTCAACCCACAGCCTCCTGTCGGGATAGCATGCACTACACTAACGACACGCATAACCTAAGTAGTTTACGTGCCCGGAGTAAATAAAATATTCTTGTTCACTCCACTCGAAATCTGAGTTCACGTTCCACTGTGCATCTCCTACACATGCTGACGTAGGCTTCGACCTCGAACATGCGCAACGACTACGTCATGGTCACATAGCTCCTGTTTTCGTTTTGTTTCGCCAAAAAGTTTATAATATGTAAATTACTATCTCGAAAAAAGTGGACTCGCGTTTATAAGGTTTCGCCGAACGGCATGTCAACTGCAGATGTATTCTGACACCCGGGAAGAAATAAATGCGTCCGCCGATTTCGAGAAAATTCTGGGAAGATTGGCTTTTTATTTGCTGAAATAAACGGAGCGTGAAAATACCTTTCATTTTAGCCCGGGAGCTCAAGGTTACTTGAAGCACTGCAATCAGGTGTTTGGAAACCGGGGCTAGCCTGTGCGCATGCAGGCGTGGTGATGTTCAACCAAATAAACGAGTGCTTGTTTCTTCACCGGTTGGTTCTTTTACTTGAAGATGACAAATGAAATGATATCCTCGAAACGAGAATGTGGGCTTGTTAAAATGTTTTCTTAATGAGATAACGTGATAGTTCTCGAGCATGAGACGTTGCCAATCAAGAACGACGCCTTCCAGCCATTTTTCGGCGGAAATAATGATGAGGCAATGTGAACCGATGCAATGCGACCTTATTTTGTGAAGAAATTAGTAATATCTTAATTTTTACGAAATTTTCGCATACAATTTTCAAAATTACGTCCATACTAACTAGCATGAAGAGGATCCAGTGTCTATTAATATCTAAACTGTGTTGAATATTGAAAAGAAATACATTGAAAAGAAATACACCTCAAAACGAGCTTTGGGTAAAAATGTAAACTTAAACATTATTCTTTAGCATAATACGTAAATGGTATCTGAATTCTAAATTTAAAATTCCTTATCAAGAGCTTCATTAAAATCATAAAGCCGTCTTTACAAATAAATTTTAAACTTTTCAATTTGAAATGCAATTATTTATTCACATAAAACTCATTTTCATTTCATTTTATTTCAAATGAGTACATGACGTCCAGATTTACCCGCACCAAAATGCACTTTACGCATCAACTAATGACGAACAGAAATATATAATATGTTTGTGCAAAAGCTTGATCACGAAAAGGAAACATTCATTTCTTCCGAGAAGTAGTGTACACGTCCTGTACAGCACTGTACTGTGTTGGGGTGCATGTATTGAGTTCGGAGGTGAGATTTCCGCAAATTGCTTCATTTCTTTGCATATTCTATTTATTAGGATAACAAGGTAGTACATAGATCAGTTCTACAGTACTTTTACATACGTCAGTTTTTGATGACTTAAATTAACCTTCTAAACTAACTTAATTATAAATCTAACTACTCAAGGGTAAAGAAGCTCATAAAGCGTCTAACATATTCTCCAACTCACACTCACTGTTCAAAAATGCTAGAATCGGGAACCCGCATTCGATTCTTGGCCACAAGTCTGTGATTTGATCAATGTTAATTTGGGATAGGGGTTCTATTTGGTTGAGGCATGAGTAGAATTTGCTGAAGATTTTGGTAATGAAGGGAATTATGCATTGGGATATTTATTTGTACAACTGTTAATTTGAAACGCACCGTGAAGCCTTTGTAATAGTCCTGTTTTATTTTGAACGTTTTGGATTTTAACGAATTGCTACGTGTTACGCCGTGCTATGCCGCTCCTGTCTCATCGCTGAGATCACCGCGCATTTGTCGTTGCAGAGCATTGAGCGATCACGCCGCCAGGCTGTTTCCACGACCGAGTAGAATGCAGATGCTTATCGCTACAGCGACTACTCCCATGGCACAGATGGCAGCAACAGAAACATATTTGCACCGCGCGGGCGGCGATAAAAAATATTTTCCCAGAACCGTACATTTCCAAATCGGAAAACAAAATCCTCACCCTAATCGACTAAAGCGGAAACTACCGCGACAGTTCTTCGACCCTCCCTGACCATCATGAACCTGATGGGCCTTCGCAAATTTAATTCACAAACAATTATGTATTGAATCTACCTAACGTCTCCATGTACTCAATTTATTCATGTATCAATCATGTTTCCTAACGATCTTATTATTATTCAATGTATTCTAAATGTATCGTACATGGCTGCTGAGGACCTTCTGGCCAAGAAGAAATAATTTTTATATAATATTTTACTTTCCAAACGAATTACATCAATGAAGTTGCTCTGGAGTAGCCCAAAAGGCTTCGAAATGTCCGCTTGAAGCGAAATGTGAGTTTGCATGGAAACCTTGTTTATGGACAATAGTAAAAAAATATTATTTTTGAAGTATCTTCGGTTTATGGACAAGAAACACGTGTTTCTCAGTAACTGTTTATTCATTATTTTTAAAAAGGCTTATAAAACAACGTTTTCGGGCTGTTATGCACACTTCATCAAGTCAACAAAAAATGATAACAGTTGTTTTAACTTAAAGAGAACAAGCATAAATTAAATACAATAATGTCTCATTGAATAATGGTGCATTGTCACCGCTAATCCAAAGCATATCAACTGCTCCTCATTTGTTTGTATCACAGACCAACTCCACATATGAAGTGTGCATGACAGTCCACTAAACTTTGTTTTATAATTCATTTTTAAAAGAAGAAATACGTAGATGGCGGGGGCAATGGTGTAACGGTTAGCGTATCGGGCTGTTATACTCAAGTTGGCGGATTCAAACCCGATCGAAGCCGTGAATTTTTAAGGGCGAAAGACACCTTCGTACACATTCCTTCGGAGGGGAAGTAAAGCCGCCATGTTAGTAGACTTACTGCATGAAAAAGATCCTCAAGCCTAAATGAAGCCTCTGAGCAGAATTTAAATTCCCGATTTCGTCACCCAAGTAATACCTTCCTTCTCCCCTAGTAGATAAAAGAAACGTAACGAAATTCGCGTGGTCAAACGGAAGCCTCAGCCTGAGTCTCGCCACGTAAAATAAGGCATTCATTCATTCATAGAAGAAATACGCGTTTAATTGTAAATGAAAGGATACTTCAACAATAATATGAGGAAATTATCGCAACAATGGCCTAAGTTCTTTTACCACGAGAACAAAAAAAAACATTTACATCACTGCAATAGTGCATCAATTGGTGCTCAGAAGGGACCGGTCGAGGCAAAAGTTTTTTTTCTCAACAGTTCTATGTTTTTGAGAGTGCTGAATTCTAATTTGATGTTTACCACCTCAAAAAAGGTCACAGAGGAAATTGCAAGAAACCCTAATAATTTCATCCTGTTTCTAATTTTGCTTGTATCTAAAAACTTTTCGTTTCGAACACTCTCCAAAATATATAAAATCGTTGAGAATCTTTTTTCCTGAGTCAGATACTATTTGACTAGACTAGGAGTAATTAGACCACGTTTGCTCTCGCGGCAGAAAGCAGTTAGGTCAGTACGCTCCTTGCGTCCTATTCAAGAGAAAATCAATATTCTTAAATCACTCAAAAAATCAATCAATCAACAAACACATTGTCAACAAAAACCTAATAATTGTAAAAATTGTGTTACTCTCAATCTAACATGTCGGAATGTAAATTGGTTGATTGATTTTTCTATTTCGTGTTTCCTTGCGCGTCAACGTCTGTGCCCATTGATCCCGTAAGTGTAGTGTATGTTTAGTGGTGCTCTTCCTCCGCTGGATTGTGAAATACATACAGGGTCACAATACACAGGTTTTCCGCAATCAGGTATCTCCCACCACTGGACCCACCCTGGACAAGCTCCAGTCTTCCGTCTGGTCTCCCGGCGGTGTTGTAGAGTAGGGTGTGTAAGTATAAATGTGTGCAGGTAGGGGGTGAGGATAGGATAAAGAAGAGAAAGGAAAGATTGCGCGCGGTCCATGACCGGTTTGTTGAGTCACTGCTTCTGCATTTGCCTGGTATTGAAAGAGAAAACCTTGGAGAATTACATAGCAGCCAGCCGCTAGAATTCTCCTCCAAACATCGGCAGAACATCAATCATCCCACCGTTGGGAGCTCAAGGACCTTCCAGTCAGAGGTACAGCAGGGACATCAGTTGATGCCCTAAGCCATCTCTCTCGGAGCGAACATTCCGGGATGTGCGCTGATCCTCAGGAGGGGTCTTCTCTCGTAACAACCGGGCGCGCGGCCCAACCTCCCGAACGAGCGCGCGTGACCCAACGCGAAGAGGAAACCGCCGTAAACGCCGCAAAAACGCGCACGCTGGAGCCGAAATGACGCGGACGAAAAGCCCTAACCACTGCCTGCCGTCCCATGGCCCCGCCTCCTCCCGCGCCTTGCTGTTCGCGACTGCGTACGGCGCAGGTGTTTCAAGTTAGGGGGAACCCCCGCGAGAGCGACATGACTTTTTAGGAGGCAGTGGAAGGGTTATTTAACTCGCGACGGAGTACGAGGAAAATTTCTGCGTTGTGATTTCCATAATCAAAGCTTCTTAATTCTGCTTTATCCTACGCATACTTGCCTGCCAGAGGTAGTAAGGTTTGCGTTGAATTAGGATATTGATGAGAACATATGTAATTCCTCAAAAATTGCTCAGTACCTTTGTAGAATTGTGAACAAAAAGTTACGAACGAACCAATGGAAAATTGCTGCATCTTCATTTTCATAGTAGTGTTGTTTTATTTTGCTTTATTGTAGAGACGATTGATTCCTAATATGCTTGTTTTTTGTTGTTTTTTTAAGAAAGTAGAAATGTAAATAATATACATATTTTCCGAAGTCCTGAAGTATATATCAATATTCTCCTCCCGTAGAAAAATCTAAAACTAGTAGTGCTAAAACAGCACGTACTTTTTCTGATTGGTTTAAAGATTACGTAATTTTATAATACTACTTGCTCATACATTTGTGAAATTTTTGGATAATTAAAAGGTTAATTCAAAATAGCATTTATGACTCATTCAGTACAGTTATCTCGATCTATTCAAAATGTTTAAAAGAGAAGAGAAAATTTGGACCAGTTTTTGAGAAAATCATGTTTTTAAAATTGCCTTTGTTTAACGAATAATTGGACAAACACTACTCATAATTTGAATGAAACCTTATTTAAAGATATAATTTTGAAGAAAAGATTTCATCCAGAAAAAATCTCTTTATTCGATATTGAACGACACACAACCGATAACACAAGTAGCATACTAAGGTGGTTATTTGCTTTGTATGGACCTAATGACGTAATTAGCTATAGCATGCTCCTCGTTGAGTGTCTGATTCGGTTAAAGAAACATCTAATCTTTGTCGGAGAATCAGATGGAGTGTGTGAGCAGAGTAATTGAATTTAACCAAGGTCACTATGCACACGAGTGCTACATTTCGCGGGCAATAAGTAGAAACTTGACCTTCACATGTTGACGGTGTGGTAATTCTTCAAGGGGTAAACAACTTGTTTGAGTGCGCCTCGTAGAAGAGAACCAAATATAAATGTGGCTGACTAAAAAACCATAATCACCTTCTGAAGAAGCAAATCATTTAGTGTAGTATATCAGTTTTGAGCATAGGCTTTTGATGTGTCGAGAATGAAAATGTTCTTATTTTTTGCCCGATTGAACGAAAAAGGTTGGAAGTTTACCAAACTTGAGGATCAAAACTAGGAGATAATTTCTTCCAATAGTCGTGCTTCTAAAATACAGATAAAGTAAGAAGTGTAAGTTCAGTGTAAAGTTGCGTAAGATTCACTGGACATCTTTCCTATTTCTTTTCAAAACACAAAAATAGATATTGGATGGTAAAATGTAAGAATACAATAAAAATTTAATTGTATAAAAATGCCAATGTGTTGATTTTGATGTGATGTGTTGACATGCGATGTGCTTTTTGTGTTGTGATGTGATGGGATGTGTCGTGTTGATTTTGATGATTGTGATAAAGATATCAATGTGTTGACACATTACTTGTCTCAAATTTAAGTACGGCTTTGATTTGATTTATAAGATCTCCTTAACTATAAATGATCTTCTAATTCTATATAGTATTTCAAGAAATGAAGTGATGGAATGAATGAAAAGAAAGAAAACAGTATTCTCTATCATATAATGAAAGACCCGTTGTAATCCACTAGAATATGTAGTCATGTCGGTGAAGTGAATGCTGTACTTCAGTAAGTCACTTGACAACAACGTAATTTGTCTTACATTGAAAGTTAAATTTCAAACATGGTTAAAAACTCTTTTTCAGTAGTTCTTCCCTTTTATCTCTTTTGCGTGATGAAAGAACGTCTCTGAATAATATGATATAGTCACTAAGTTTAGAGTCACTGATCGCACAACAATTTAAAGGGAAAACGTTATATTTCCCTATGAGCTAACAATAGGTTTGTTTGTCTTCTGAATATTAAGGAAATTTTTTGAAAAAATAAAGGATCAAAGGAAGAAGATTGCAAATAATGTGAAAGAAAACATCTTCATAATGGAAAGTGATATTACTTCCTATAACAATATTTCCTATAACAAAAAGAGTAGTTCAATAATTCCTGCAATATTTTATTTAAAGTAATTTAATAATTCTTAGTCTTCAACTAATTAATATCTTGAATTATGTTTTTTTTGTCAAGCAAAATTTAATTGTGATATTAAATGAAGTCTACGAGCTTTAGATACACGAAGTCCAAAAGGTCGAGTCTCGAGTCCCTTCTTATCTCTTGTACACTACTAGGCGTAAGGGAGAACACACATGAGCTTAGAACTTATTACGACTGGGTAGTTCCCTGCTGGTAGAGATATTCGGAGAGGGGAAGCCCACAAGGAAACGTGTAGGTCTGCCCCGAATCTTACGTTCAAGTGGGGAAAGAACACTTCCGCCTCTCAGGTTGTAACAAGTACTTCACTCGAAACTCACAACAGTAGCTGACGTGGTTCAGTTCTCGTTCATTTCCTTCACACGATCTTCACGGCTTATTCAGCCCTGAAGAAGGTCGCAGACGAATGATTATACTTTGAAAACTATCTCACGCGCGATGATCACCGGCCAGTTGAGAGGAATCGCGAACAATTCTGGTCATTGACAGGTTGTGTAACGTGCGGTTGGGCGCGTATCGCGTGGAATGCTGCCACTTATGTCGGAGCACGAATCCGTAGCGTAGAGCTTGTCCAGAATGGGGCGAAGAAGATACCTGTAAGGGATACCCCACAGGTTGTCGTAAAGGTTGCCGCCGTGACTCACGTTACAGCGAGGAAGGAACACCGCCACCTCCCGAATTATAACACTCTCTCTGTCTCTGTCTCTCTCTCTCTCTCACACACACACACATTGTGGCACATTTCAGCCCTGAAGAAGGTCATGAAAGAACAGCCCTACGTTGGCTAATCATCCCACGACGTCCCCCGTTCAGCAGAGAGAAATCGCGATTGTACAAATAGTTTGGTCACGCATCGTCCGCAGGTTGCGTAACGTGTGATGGAGCGCTGGTTCGAAGTCCGGGGGAAGCAGGCGTCCCAGCGGAGGCATGGACGGCGCGGCGATAGCGGCTGCCAGCGAGAGTCCTTTCTCTGCTTTCTCCAGTGCAGCAAGCAGTCACGTGTTCGCGGCCACCTCCATTCCTCCCTCCGCGACGCCACCACTTCGCTCTGCGAGGGATGCGCAGCTTGCGACGCCAGGAAAAGCGCATGACGCGTAGACGTTGCCAGCGTAGAAAGGTATCTTCTCCCCCTACAAACTGGTTGGGAAGTTCAAATTTATAAGTAAATATGCAAAATATATCGATGAAAGGAAATTTGAAAAAAATGTTTCGATTTGTATTGAAAACTATGGATATTGTTGAGCATTTACTTTAATATAGTGATGTACATGTTACTAAAACATGAAAAGTAGTTGAACGATGTACATTACATGTCACCTAATTTTCTATTTAAAATAGTTTTAAATTTTCCTCCTTTTGTGCAGAATTAGTATTAACAAAAGATCTGAAAACATCCCTTCTAACTTATTTTTATTAAGGAAAACTTTTTTTCATTAAAGCAATGAGTTCCTTGGGGCAGGGAAGGTAGGAATGGCCAAACCCATTTTCTTCTTTTCAATGAAATTACCAAAAACAATATTTTCTTTGATGTAAGAGGGAATATGTATATTTTTTAGGTCATAGTTATCGGAAATCTTTGGTCGACTTTTTAAACTTCCCGCGCTTTTTAGGCGTCACGAAAACTCGAAGTCGCAGAGAGAAAAAATTCTCAGCGTATCGTTCTCTCGTGTAGTAATGGCTCATATGGCACAGCGCTGCGACGGCAAGAAGAGGAAACGTTTATTAATGCTGCTATGCCGCATAAGAGGAGGAGATCCTCCTATAGGATGCTGTCCATTTTATCTATTGGAATTCAATGAACCACGCAGTGCGGCGATTGCTGGGGCTCACACACACGGACGCTCACGTGAATCATGGGCCAGGACGTAGGAAGAGACATTCGGTAATCATCTCACACGCGTGGCAGCACTGTGGACTGGCAGAAAGCCGAGAGAGAGAGCAAATTGCTTCGATTTTTTTATTTTTCATACATTGACAATCTATTTTTTACAAAATGTAAGTAAGTGTAAATTATGACAATGAATCCATTGCAAATTATGACAATGATTAGTAGTGAAGGTATCCCATCGTTACTCATCTTCTTCTTCGTACTATAACAAAAAGCAATTATTATTATTATTATTATTATTATTATTATTATTATTATTATTATTATTATTATTATTTTAGGTTGACTGCAATTGGAATTGATAATTTGGTGGTGATAATGTTTCAGTTACGTGTTGAGTATCTGTATGGGAGTTGTTTGGGTGAGGTTCTGGTTAGAAGATGAACATCTGCACAGTTGTCAAGGATGTTGAGGGCTAAGTGATTTGGATGCTTTTCAAGACGCTGGAGATAGTTTGAGCTGATTAATTCTATTCTTTCTAAGACAGTGGGCATTTTTAAGTCTTTGTGTAATGCTGCGTTTGTGATGAAACAAGGCGCTGCTGCGATCATTCTTAAGGTCTTGGACTGAAATCTCTGGATGATAGAGAGATTACTCTTGCTTGCTGTGCCACAGATTTGGATACCGTAGGTCCATATTGGATTATTATGGATTTATAAAGCAATGGTTTATTTTCCAGAAATAGTTCTGAGTGATATCCTAGTATCCAGTAAAGCTGTCTTACTTGAAGTTGTAGGTGCGTTTTCTTGGCTAAAATGTTATGCTTCCATGTTAAACGTTTGTCTAGAAGTATCCCTAGGTATTTTACACTTTCCATTTGTAATATTAGATTATTGTTGATGTGGACAGTAGGACATTTGTTTCTTCTCAGGGTAAAAGTTATATCGACTGATTTATTTTCGTTGATTTTTATTTTCCACTTCTTGGTCCAGTTTTCAATCATTGTAAGATGTTCTTGTAAAAGTCTTCAAGCGACATTTGGGTCGTCATCCGAAGCTAGTATGGCCGTATCATCTGCAAAAGTAGCTATGGTTGTTTTATCTGTTTCTGGTATATCAGTCATATAGATTTGGTACAGAAGGGCCAAGTACACTACCTTGTGGTACTCCGGCCTTGACTGAATGGAATACAGATAATTCATTTTGATATTTGATTTGGAAAGCGTGGTGGGATAGATAAGATCTGAAGATATTGATGAAGAGATATGGTAGGAAATGTCTGAGTTTAAATAGGAATCCATCATGCCAGACTTTTTCAAACGCTTGGGCGATGTCTACAAAGGCGGCTGAACAATATTTCTTTTCTTGGAAACAATTCTCAATGTAGCTGGTGATTCTATTAACTTCTTGGGTAGTAGAACGATGTTGTCTAAAGCCAACTTTATGGCCAGGAACTAGGTTATTGGTTGCTATGTGAGGACGTAGTCTTGATAGAAGAAGTTTCTCAAACACTTTGGATAGCATTGGAAGTATACTGATGGGACGATAAGAGCAGGGTTCATGTGGAGGTTTCCCAGGCTTGAGAAAAACTTGAATTTGGGCTACTTTCCATTGCTCCGGGTAGTGCCCTGTTCGTAGAATACTGTTGAATAGTGCAGTAATTATAGTCTTGCCTTTTCATAGTAGTTCTTTGAGAAGTGTTGTGGTTAGGTCATAGCCGGGAGCTTTTTTGCTTGATAAGGCGTTAATGGTTTTTGTAATTTCTCTGGGAGTAAAGTGTGGAATTGGAAGCGTCAATTGGTTTGGGGAGTTAAGGTCATCCCGGGTTTGTTGGTCTTGGTTTGTATTTGAAAAGGGATGAATCTGGAATACATAAGCGAAGAATTTGGCATCGGTAGATGCTTTCTGTGTGGGTTTTTTGCTCAGCACATATTTTCATTCCTGATTGGGGGATTTGGTTTGGTCGGTTTCATCTTCCTGGTGACTTTAAATAGAGTAATTAATATCTTCTTTTGGGTGAGGTTGGTTATGAAATCTTGAAACCTGTTGCTGTTGAAATCTTTTAGGAGACACCTTAGTTGCTAGTAGTCTGTTGTACTTGATACGGTCTGTAGGATATTTTGAAGCTTGCCAGATTCTTCTTAGTCTTTTCTCAGCTATTTTGTTTAAAATAAATTTTGGGTATTTCATGTAGCTATATGTGTAGTTGAGTTGCGGTGTAGCGAACCACGCTGCTTCTTGAATATTTTGGGTTATATATTCAGTCGCTTCATTTACATGGTCTGCTGTTTTTAATGGTAAACGGATGTTTGTTTTCATGGATATCTGGTTTCTGTACGAGTACAGTTTGTCTTTCTGTTCGTTAGCGACGCAGGAGAGGGGTGTGGGATAATTTTGTTACCAACGGTGATAATTATTGGAGTGTGGTCTGAGGGCAGTTCGAGGGAAGATTCAATGATAGTGTATGGGATTCCTTTTGTTATGAATATATCAATCAGGTCTGGAATTTTCTTTTGGTCGGTAGGCCAGGTTCTTCTGTAGAAATGGTTTCTAGCTGAAGTGAAGTAACTGCTTTCTGCAGTTCTCTCCTTCTATGGGTGATGAGCTTGGAGCCCCATTGCGTATGTTCGGCATTGAAGTCTCCGCCTCCCATGGACCTATTTCCTAGTGACTTAAAATATGTTTCAGATCGTTGCTTATCTGTTTTGAACCTGGGAGGGCAGTAGATGGCGCTGATGGTGATTGGTCCATTCCAGTCCGTAATTTGTACAGACGTTGCTTGAATATCTTGGTCAAGTACGACTTCTTGTTCTTGATGTTTAATGATGTTTAATATTGCTGTGCCACCGTGAGCATTGCCACTAGAATGTTTAATTTCGTATAATGTGAAGTTCTTCAGTTTAAAGTAGCTTCTTTACAGAAAGATCACTTGATGAGATCACAAATGAGTTTCAGAGATGGGTAGAATGTCTAATTTGTTTTCGTTGAGAAATATTTCGATTTATTGGCGATTAGTCGCCAAGCCGTTGGCGTTCCAAGCTGCAATGCGAAGAAATTTAGGCGTTGGATAATTTGGAGATAAGCGTCGTTAAGAGGTTAATTAGAGTGTATTTGTTGACTTTGTTGCAGTAATATATTTTCAAATTTCTCAAAGAAGTTCTATTTAATTTTCATGATGATGTGGCTATCGTCATTATGTTGTTGTCGTTCTGGTGGCTTTGGCCGCGCAACATCGGCCCGTGTTCCTTCATTTACTTGTAGACTCCTTTTGTTTTCTTGAGAATAAGTAGTTGCAATATTGTTGTTTTGTGTCTGCATAGACATCTCTTGTTGAAACGTTCTGTGTTTACTTGAGTTATTGTACCCTTTCCTTCTTAGTATTTCTTGATATACTTGGCAACTTTTATAGTTTGCGGGATGATTGCCTTCGCACAGCGGACATGTTGGTTGACTTTGCTTTTCTTTTTGACACTTTTCTGGATCATCATGTTCTTTTCCAGATTTAACACACCGAAACGTGTATGCACAGTACGACCTGGTATGATCATATCTCTGGCAATTTTTGCATAGAACTATCTCTCGTTTCAGGCGTGGTGGTTCAAATGCAACAACACAATTTAGCAGTCGGTTAATTTTGAGTCTTTGTTGATGGATTTGGGCTCAAGGTCTACAAAAAATAGGGATAGAGGTAGCTTAGTTAACCTATAGCGGACATTTATTATGTTTCTAACTTTATGGTCCTTTTACAAAAGCGCAGCCTTGATATCTTTTACATCTACCGTATGATGTATGTGCCGCAAAACAACTCTATACGCACGTTCTTGTTTCAACTGGTATGTATATTATACGTAGTTGTTGTCTGATAAATAAATGTTTTACTATTCCCCTATAAACATCTGGTGCTATTTTAATTTTGTCGTTTGCCAAAGATTTTATTTGGATGTCTTCGGTTTTTAAAGCTTCCTTTATAAACTTAATCATGGCTAGAACATGGTTTACATTTGGCACAAAAATTGGAGGTACTGTGGTTTTTGAAGAAGTTTCCTCATTGTTTTCTGTTGCATCTTCTGTATTGAGAGCACTAAATGGATCCTTGATGGGAACTGTATAAATACTATTATTACTATCGCATGACGCTGTCTTTTGCCTTACCCTTCTATTTACATCAGGGTCGAGGACGTCTGGGTTTGGTCTTTTTGACCGAGCTGGTGTGTATATTTACCATGCATTCTGTGTCAGGTTCACGGGATCAGATGAATCAAGATCCATGCTGTGTCTACCGCTGCTTGCTGATTCTTCTAATGACATTTGATGAAATATGTAGCTTTCCGGGTTTTGGTAGCTATTGCGTTCGCACTACATGCTACCGAGTCTACCCGAATACATTTCTGTAATCACTGAGTTTTATATATAAATTGCCTTCGTAGAATTGAATTTAATAACACCGTTTCACTGCACAAATATAACTGTTCACTTAGAACTACTGCACACAGGTTTATTATCGCTTGACCTCTCCTTATCTTGGCGTACTCGCAGGCAAGCAAGGTAAGGCACAACGGAGCTGCGGACACTATCCGCACACCACAGCGGTCGGGCGAGAACTGCTTCGATACGTGTCTCTCACTCCTTCCAATCCGAAGAATGCAATAACGTAACAAAGTAATTTGATATATACAGTCAGTGAAGAGAGCTTGTCTTCAGAAAGTATATTCCAAGCTTCATTTGTCGCTGGTCGCAGCTGTAGATCGTGGAATTCAGAAGCACGAAAAATCACGGTGACATCTTCTTTGTTTGCTAAAGTTAACACTTTTTAGGTAAAAACGAATTATTGATCTAGCAATTAGGGAGCTACTAGCAGAGTTGTATGTTTCATTTAATGTGGCCTGACGTCTTTCCTCCTCTTAAGAATCCTGAACGAGACGCAACTGATTTCCCAATAAAATCTTGTGCACAAATCCTAGTGTACTCGTAGTACAAATAAGACATGTCTTGCAACACCACAATCTCAGAAATTTACCCTTTAAGTCAATGAAGTGCCTTATTTGTAATATATATATATATATATATATATATATATATATATATATATATATATATAAACAAAGTCAGGTTAGTTACAAAATTTATAACTCAAGAACGGTGGGACCAATTTTAATTATCTCTGGTTTGTTGGATTCATCTCCGCCCAGAATAGAAGGATAACTATTAAAATATTGCGCAAATTCACTAGATGGCGCTGTTAAAACGAAATATTCATATCAAACGCAACTCGCAACGCACTCGGCGCAATTTTTTGACATCGTTTCTACATCGTTAAATAATTACTAAACAAAGCGATTTAGAGCCTTTAAAAATAAAATTTTGAGAACTATGGTCTCGTGAAATGTTTCTCACACCGTAATCTAGAGGATGAGATCTTATTGAATGTTCTATTACATTTTGGTACGACGCTTCTGGATATTACCTCATCTGCTCAGAGACGTGCAGAATCTGCAACTAAATGTGAATCATTTGATTTGATTTTTTTCATCAAAAACAGTAAAACAAACTGTGTATGACGTATGGGGGAGAAAATTCTTTGCGCAACGTTTTCTTGAATACCTGAAACCTATCTCAACATTTTAATGATAAATAGTTGAATGATAATTCAAAGTTTTAATAATAATAGCATAATAATAATAAAAAATTTAAAAATCGCGTGTTTAGTAATATTTGAAAAACTAGACATTTTCGTTCCCGAGGTATAGAAAAAGTATTTGTTACGGTTAACGAACTGCAGATTTAATTTTCTGTATTGCTAACAATATAGTAACTCACTCTCAGCTCTACTCCTACCACAAGCAAAATGAGAGTGCGCATAGTGAAGCTACATGTATGCTCAGAAGCAAAACAGGGGCCGTCTCAGAATTTGCTTAATGAACCCGAGAAAATGGACAAAAACCTGATCGAGATGGGGGTCATAGACTCGGAAGCTGAAGTGCATTGTTACTGGCATATTACGTCTTTTTAAAAAACATTATACAGCACAAATGTAAACTAATCCATTATATATCATTGTTTCGTTAATATAAGCATTATTTTTCTTTTTGATGATCAGTATAGCCTCTAAACAGTTATGCAGCAGAAAATATTTTATTGATTTTTTTTCGTGTTTCCGGGCGCGTCAACTGCTCTGGTCATTAGTCCCGGTAGTGGCGGTTACCTTCCCCCGCTGGATGGTGAGATCCGCCGCCGACCTGCTGTCGGCTAGTGGGGTTTCCCCCTAACCGGGGCAAGCTCTAAGCTTCCGACCGGTCTCCTGGAATATGGGGTAGTGTACAGCATGTTAGTGTAAGTGTGTGTCTAAGGGGAGAGGATAGGACAAGGAAGAGGAAGGACAGATCGCGCGCGGTCCGTGGCCCGTTTGGTAGGGTACTGCTCCGGCATTCGCCAGGTGTTGATCGGAGAAACCACGGAAAACTACCGATCAGAGCCGCCGGCCGCTAGAATTGTCCTCCAGACAGCAACTAAATTCGACTTAGCTGAAAAGCTAGTGTCGAAAATCCTGCCGCCGCGCCGTCGGGACTCGACTGTCGGACCTCCCGGTCAGAGGCGCAGCAGTGACATCAGTTGACGCTCTGAGCTACCGCTCCCGGTGAAAAGATTTTACTTTTAATTTAAATTTATGTACCGACTTTAATTGTTTAAAGCTATATATCAATGCGTTATAAATAACGTACAGGTATTGTATGTGGATTTCTTGTAATGAGCTGATGATACGTGATTTGATACGCACTTGCTGAACGTGATTTTTACGAGATGTGTTGTAATTATAAATATCAGTATTGCATGAAAATATGTTTCCACCCTTAAGTAAGTCCGTTTTGACAAATATTACAAATTCGTAGATAAATAGGCAAGCTAAGATTCCAAGCTCAATGGAAAGAGGCTTGCAGGGATCACGTGAATGACCTTTTTTCATTATTTGAATAATTTTCTTTTGCAATGTAATGATTTGGGTACTGCAGGATGAGCTTCCCCAGAATATCATGCCATATCTCAGTCGGTAATGTACATTTGCAAAATATAGGCAACGAGCTGCACGCTGACAGAATTTGAAAGAATTCTGAATGCTTAACATAATAAACTTAATTTAGTGTTTAATTGTGATATATGTACATTCCATTTGAGGTTTGACTGAATTGAGAGACCTAGAAATTTTGTTACTTTAACAACAGTTAATTGTATATTGTTCATTTTCAATGGAGCATGCGATTGCCGATTTGAAATGCAAAAATGCATTGAAACAATTTTTTCTTCGTTAACTATTAATTTATTATTACGAAACCAATTTGAAACTTCTGAAATTGTACTATTCACTGCTTTTTTTGCAATGAACTATCATGTCATCGGCAAACAGAACTGTTCTTCCATGTTTAAGAAACGAAGGCATATCGTTTACGTATAACAAAAAGAGGATTGGACCTAGGATCGAACCTTGCGGAACCCCATTCTCATTCGGCAAAGAATTGGAAAGATAAGTAAATAATGTTCTTTTGTGCCAGTACGGTATTTCAACTCTTCCAGTTCGATGTTTAAGGTATGAAGTTATCCTATATAGGTCAATACCACGAATACTAAATGAAGGTAATTTTGAGAGTAAGATATTATGGTCAATAACGTCAAAAGCTTTCGAAAGATTAAAAATATTCCAATGGGTGCTTCATTTTGGTCCATTGATGAAGCAACATCTTGAATGAGAGGGACAGAGACTGACAAGTACAGACAGAGACAGGGGCAGGGAGAGAGAGAGACGAAGACAGAGAGAGAGAAAGGGAGAGGAAAGGAGAAAGAGGGAGATGAAGGGCTGAACGTCAGCTGGATTCCGCTAGTTGACCATTGTTGAAGAATGTGTTTCGCTTGCAAGAGAATACGTGCTTCGTGTTAAGGAAATTTATAGAAAGAGAATGACGTCTTGATACGGAAACTTATTACAAATTAGAGGTTACAACAGCACGTATTTTCTTGCATTATTTCTAATTGCTCCGCTGTATTATACTACATCAATTTAGAAAAATGTTTTCAACCAGCAAAACTTTTTTCCCGCTCCGGCACTCGAACTCAGGTCCTCCGAGTTAACTCACCATGACCCTTACATTTACGCTATCGATACAAAGTGAGTTCCGATTTCGGACTTGTTGTTCGGTCATATTTTCGAAAAATCGAACAAGACCTTATTTCAAGATGTCTTCATTGAACAGATTAAGAAAGTAATACCTATCTTCAATATTGTAGTTGTAGAAAGACGCCTCCAAAAAATTGCACTTTTCGGTAATCAGGGATTTCAGGGAACCTCAGACCTGCACCATTTTCTTAAGCATCCTTTACGCTATCCAAGGACAAAGTTTAATCAAACAATTTGATTTTAGAGGAAATGTTGAAAATGTTTTTGAAGCTTCATGTAAAGTATCCTCAAAAATCAAAATATTCTTTTGAAACTTCCAAGCCTCGAGTTCGTTTCGTATTGGTCGAGGAATATCTATTTTGAGAAAATCGACTGGACATTTTAGGCGCTAGCGTTGCCCATAGACAGACAGACAGACAGACGTTTTGCTGTCAATCGATTTTTCGGAATCAAAGAACCCACAATACATGGATTCTGGCTACGCCACATTTTAGAGATGAACGTGATTTTTTTCACTTTTCCGTAACCAGGATCTGACAACACGATCTTTTCTTTAAAAAATTCGCCGTTTTCCAGTGCACATTGTATAATAAACTGAATGACCTCTTTCGACAGCATCCGAAAATATTGACTGTCGGACGAAGAACTGTTTCGTTTGGTCCAAACGAACGGTTCGACAGAGGTCGACCGAAATTTCGGTCAACAGTAACTGTGACCACTTCCTAAGAGTGAAGAAATTCTCGTATTGATAGTTGTATATGTAGTTGAATGTTTAAGTGCTTATTAGAAGATTCAAGTTGTTATTAAAAGTTGCAATCTTTTACGATTAATAAGTTTGAGAGAGAATGTTTACAGAAACGCTCCATCAACGTGTCATATGTATTGTGAATAATATTCATTTCTATGAGCATTATATGTTTACTATAGACTTTCGATTACATTATGAATTATTCATTCAAGGAGCACAATTTAAACAAGAACTTATGTGTTTGTAAGTTTGTAACACGCCATTACATTAGTTCATCATACACGTTCATTCCATATCTGTTCTCTATCATTCTCGAGGCGTTTCATGTACAACTCTTTCCCATAATACACCTTACTCCTCTAACAACCAAATCATCCCCATCCATTGCTTGACCTCCTCCATCTCTGCGTAATATTTTCTCTCCTCTCTTTCTCCCTAGATCATCCTCCTTTTCCAGTATGCAGATGTTGGGAAGCGCAGATAGCGAAAGTCTCCAAGCCATATATGTTTGTCGTGCATCTAGTGCACAAAAACAGTTTGGCACTTTCTCTCTTACTGTTTGTTCTCAAGGAGCGCAATTAAAAACATCTGGAACTCGCTGTCGTTTACCTTGTTACTTCGTGAACATGAGCATAATCTTCATTAAGTTTTTGTGAAGAACAAAACAGTCCTTCACAACTTTCAGGAAAACAATGGAAGATGCTAACTTAAGCTCAGCTTTTTCTCCCATTTTACTAAGACAATGCAAACCATTGACTATTCAGTAAAACTGAATGCAGTGCATTTAGTTGAGGTATCTGTCAAATAATATTAATCACACATATATTTCTTTAAAAACATTCTCTCATGAGTTCATTATTTATTACAAACTTTTTTACTGATCGAAATTTTAGAAATTAGGAACTTAGATATTGGTTGTCTATTTATCACACACAAATTATTTGAATGTTTTAAATTGTAATTATTGTTCGGACAGAGAAAAACTGTTCAGTAGCGAGGACAAAACTCAGAAGGGAAGAAGACACGGCCTTGAATTACAAACATTTTCAGTATTCCTCTGAATAGGGTAAGCCAAAAGAAGCAATGGGAAATATTCCGGGCTGACTTGCGAATCCGGCGTGAAATAGAGTAGCTCTGATGGAATATCGGAGAGTCCAGGGCGTCCAATTTTCATGCGCTATCTCCGACAGGTACCGCGGTTTACAAGCAATTCGGTTTTCGGATGAAGAAAGTGAAAATAAAATTTCGTGAAATCATTGTAAAGTTGAGAATATTTCAAAAATATTTAATTCACTATTATCTTTTTATAATACATTTGTGAATTAGATTATATATTTTATGACGTGTAACTTCCTAAGCATCAAAACTGTATCTTTAAAAAATGACATAATTTCGTTACCCGAACACTCTCGAACCCGTTTAACTCGACACTCTCTTTCCCCTTCGAAAAAAATATGTCGATGATTCGTTATATATTCGTTATTTATAACGTAATGTGCATGTTAGAACCCGTCTCTTGGTCTACATTGCGCAACAGCTCTCTATAATAGTACATAATTTGAACATATATTACCCAACTCTTCAAAAAACCTGGCATCTCTCAGCACTACTTCAACATCTCATAAATCCTTCATATACATTTAAGCTGCTTCAAAACCGAATATTGTAAGTCATACTTCAGTATCAATAATGGAGTAAGAGTAAGAAGAATTCTTACTCCATTTTAATTCTTCCTCTCCCTGATCATCATGAGAAGAGTAATGCGTAAATACAACTCCGGTATTTCATAGGAAGAACGCCAATGAGACTTTTTTTAGATGAAATCACAACCGGGAGAGGTATCTCAAGCTGGTTAAACCATTAGCACAGATAAACATTTAATCATGTTATTTGTTTCATAACAATGATAATCTTGTTTGACTTGTCTTTGAAGACTAAAGTTATCTTCAATTCTAAAATTCGATATATCGAAACAAACTCTTATAAGAGTAACTATAAATATTCAAATCTCCTTTCATGAATTATCGCCGAAAATATCTTTATATATTGACACTTTTATAATTCCCATTAATTTGTAGTGTCTTTCATAATGGAGTGGTTCTCCTGAATGTTTTCAAAAATGCTATTTGCTTTCAATTGCATAACACGCCAATGTAACTAATCGCAGCTTGTCACCTGATTTTTTTTAAGTTATTAAAAGTTATTAAAAAATATTGTTGAAAATAATGGGTTTTCTGTAACTTTTAGATCGTTTAGCTGTCGCTTCAAATGCCAATAGTTGATGTTAAGGATAAAGAACGCCATTAACTAGTGACATATTGGTTCAATATGTGTTTTAAAACTGATATAATATGCCATCTGTCCTTGAGACATGAAGTATAACAGGTCTCAATCCTCAACCATTTGCGCAATAGATACCACGCTATATAAGCAAAAAAATCTGTCAACTGCGATTTGTGGGTGTACCGGTTCGCTCTTTGTAGGATCCGGGTTTCGAACAAGTAAACTTCGGGTCGCACAGTTGGAAGCCGAACGTAACTTTCATAATGTAGGTATGCTCTGCAAGTAGAGCGGTGAATCAAAAGAACCTTGAATTCGAATGTGACTTACGAAATTTAGAGTATCCAATGCAGGGGTTCAGTTGTTTCTCAGAATGCAGAACAGATCTTTCTATTGCAGAAGAACAGCTCATAATATTGCATTATTGATCTAAATCGCTGATACAAAAAACGTGTCTTCTTTGCGGTGAGTGCACCCTATTACCAGGGGTGGATAAATGTTCGCGTACCAACCACGTTTTTAAATTTCCCGATGTGTAAGAGTGTCCATTGTTTTTAAACAAAATTTTCTATTCATTTACAAATATAAAAACATTTTTTAAACTTTTTTGCACGTTGTTAAAGCTTACGATGGATAAGGACTCCCAATTATTTTTAAACGAAGTTTTCTATTAATTTACAACTCTAAAAACATATTTTAACATTACATTGTTCAGTTTCGGATATTATAGTTTATTCCGTATTAATTTTGATCGCATCCCAATATTTTCAATATTTAAATATTATTAGGAGGTCTCATTGTTTGGTTGTGCTTAGGTCTCCTTGTAGATAATAACACCAGTTGGCAGATAAACAGCAAAAAACTGACGCAGTTGGGAGTTTTTAAACATAAACGATAGCCGAGGGTCATAACCACTTGAGTCTGTTATTTGTATTATCGGCCATATGTCGTCCGATGCTTATCTTAATACCTTCTTGTAAGAAAAAATCAGATAAACAAATAACTTTCCTCGGAATAAGTGTACTCATAGCCGTCTTTAGCTACAAATTATTTGTTTAAGTTGTTCATTACAGATGGCGGACGTCCTGAACTGACTGGCCGTTCGTTCCTCTGTTTGGTTGCGTTAAATCGATATTCCAGTAGAGTATTAGGAAAACACAATAATCCGCCCCTGATTAATACTATATAATTATCAGAAATGGATGGCTGTCCGTGAGAAGAGGGGAAAGAATCGTGCCTGTCGACCTTCCGCGGCGGGAACCACGGCCGGGGAGGGGGGCGGTGCTGCGAGCATTCTTTCGCGCTGCGACGCCATGTAATGGGCGCTCGGCGTTACGTAAGGCCCCCGGAGATAGGAGCGACCGCGCGCCGCGCCGGTGACACTGCGGTGAGAAGGAGCCTTGGGCAGCCAAGGTTTGGGTCGCTGCCGCCCGCCCCCGCGGCCGCCAGCCCGGTCGCCTGTCGTCGCCGCTGCTCACTTCGCGGTTGTCTTCACGCCTTCCGCGCCGCGGCCCCGTCTCAACTATTGCTACTCGCGCCATTCCCGCTACCCGTCTCATATTGGACTGCCGTGCGTCTACCTCCCTCGCACTTGTACTTTACCAGAAGGCATTCAACCTGGGGGTCGGGGTGAGTCACCTGGGCGTTGGCATCCCTCGCAGACGTGTAAGTACGTCCTTGGGCCTCGCCAGAACGCAGTTGGCCCTCTCTGTCATACAATGCGTGGGTCGGGCCGTCCGGCCAGCTCAGAGCTCCTAGCTATCCTCTAGTTTTGGAGTCAAAACAATGCGCTTCTCACATGCGCCGGGACACGTCCCTCCACTTTGCTCAGAGTATCGGGCCCCTGACACGACGAAGCCAAGGGACCAACAGAGATCCAACCGAACTAAGGTCGGAGCGGCTCCGGATCCACTTGTTTCCTCGCTGCCTCCACCTTGCAGCTATCGACGTGAATTCCGCCGGAACCTAGGCAACCTGACAAAGGTGTTTGTTGACCCCGTCTGGACTTCTATACGTGGGATCCACAGCGTTCCGAAGAATGTCCTTCGCCCAATCCCACCAAATGGTCGACGTGCCAGGGGCCCAACTGGTGGGTTGCTGGACTTTACCCGACAACACAGAGCTTAGCATCGCCTACTCACATCGCCTACTTCCACCTTGAAGCTAACGACGTGAGTGCCGCCGTGAAAATCAGGGTCCGGGTGGTCGTCTGCTATTCTCCACCAGAGATCGTGACAGCTTAAGGGGTCACGATACATCCCTGCGGGAACCTGCGTCGTTCCCGTTACCCACGTCGTCCCCGCTACCTTCGTCGTCCGAGATAACCTGCGCCGTCCTCGTTGCCCATGCTGCCCCAACTAACCTCGCCATCCCCGCTTACCGCCATTCCCACAACCTGCGTCGCCTTGTTGCCCACGCCGTCCCCACCATCTTCGCCATCCTCGCTACCCTCTCCATTACAGGTAATGTTACAATCCCCCCTTTATTTCTTCCGTACCCTCTCAATACCCGACAGTATCGAAAAATGTATTTTACTTCCATCCTCAGTGTATTTATACTTCAGTGACTTCACGTTTATTCTCATCCCGTTCTCATCGTCATCACCACGTTTATCACTATCACGTTCATTCTCTATATCACCACATGAACTATTTGACCTCCTGGTTCATCGTAGCTTGATATCTATGACTATCTTCATCAATCTTCTCCCGTTGCCAATCCTCTCCCATTTAACTCTTTTCGTCCAGTGAATCATCGTCACGTCTAAAGCCGTTCTTACTGGCGTACCCGGCATTGCTCTCACCACCCGCAACCCCATCGTTGTCATATCCTTCATCACCTCTTCTTACCCCATTTTCATCGTCACACTCAAATTTCCTCTTACTTCCGTTCAGTCTATGGCGCTGCCACAATCTGCGGATTATTCATCCTCACCTTGGTCTCTCGTCACTTCTCATCGCTTTTGTGGCCGTGATCGGCAGTGGATTCATAGTTATGCACTGTCTCTTCGTCGCACTCTCACTTATCGTTATCAGCGTCATCAGCACTCGCGAATAATGAGACTTTGCGTTCTCCTTTGGATACATATTGTTTTTGAAAATAAAAAGTAATTGTTAGACGTTCTATCTTTCAGATACTTCCTTTCTAGAATTTTCAGTAATTTCCCATTCAAGTACTTCCTACCTTCCTGACGCAGATACGATTTGAAATTAAATAGGACGTCAATACATCATCGAGGTGATAATTTTGGAATGCATTTATTTATTTCCATCTCAGAATGTTTTTTAAAAACTTATTTTGGCTGTTACTAGTTTAAAACAAGAAGTGAAAAAGTACAACCTTGCAGCCTTTTGTGATCTTCATATTTCCAGTAGTTCTCATCCGAATTGTACACTACGTTTCTGTATTGTAAGGCTACGCTTGTTTTGTGGAGCACCTTTTCCATCAAAACATTATTTTCTCTAATACGCTTGATCATTTGAAGCTATTATCAAATAAATGTTTGAAATTTAATAAATGTTATGGAAAATGAAGTTGCGAATAGTTTTAAGGTAGTACCAACCACCTTGCCTAATACGATTTCTAAAATATTTTCGATTGAAAACTATACGTTTCGTAGTCTTAGGTCTCCTCTGAAAATAACAAGCGACTGGTAGACAGTCACGTTTCACTCAGTCCTCAGCGACTCAGCTGTTACAACTTTCTCATTCAGAAGTGCCCTTCAGCCTCATATCTCCAACGCTGCAGCTTTCATTTCCCCTCCGTCACTTCGACCTTCATTAGGGTTCGTGTTATTGCTTTTGGGAATCATTACACTTCAGGTAAATAAGCTAAGGGATTCTCCTTGCAGTATTACGAAACAAACGTACGTATGAAGGTACAGCGGAAGATAAATGCGTAATGAAGAAAAACGTTTGAAGAGTTCTGGAGACTGCAAATTACTTAAATTAAAAACAAAGTTAGATGATTATTGGTATGACCTTCCGCCAAAATGTTTGAAGTAATGGTTTAAATGCTTGTACTTAGACAACAATGCTATGATAAGTTTTAGACTGAAACTTGCAATGGAAAATTTTGTTGACTTTCACTCATACTCTGCAATTTTGTGTGCTGGTGAAGATACGATACGCAAAGATTGAGGTGAACCGAAATATTAACTTTCAATATTTTTCAAAACTGAAATTCTTCTTTTGTCTTCAAAACTGTAATTCTTTGAAGCTTTTCAAAGTCATCTATCAAAGTACTCGCCCTTTGCAAAGTCCATGAAAGTTATTATTCTTATAAAGAACAATATGACTCACTTTTGCTCTACTGTGACAATGAACGGAAAGGTGCGACTTACACTGTACCGACTGGAGTGTCATAGAGAAAGTTTGTCTTTTACAATAATCGTTTCCAGGTATTTAGGAAGACTATGATTATGTCATCAGTAGACGTGTTCCTCACAATTAAGGAAATGGGCAAATTTTTGAAAAGTAGTTTACGACAGGGTATGACAAAATACATTTTGAGTATAATAGTAAATGAATAATTACATGCAGTAGAAGTAGAATTATATACACATTATCAGTAAGCAACATCCAAGAATTAACGTGATTATTAAAGTGAAAGAGATCCTTGTACGTCATTGATCCCAGCGAGTTCCTCGAATGGACAGTATTTACGACATCGACGCGGTCTAGAACGGAGCAGAACCTGTTGTCATAACGGTGCCTCTGACGCTAGACCTGGCCACCTGTAAACGATGCAATGACGTCAGTATGCTCCGCACGTCTTTTCATAGAGTACAGGAAATTGTTAATTATGTGTTTATAACGTAAACGATCCTACGTTACGGCTGAACTTCCAAGACCTTCGTACTTCACCTTTAGTACGAGGAAGGTTTGAAAGAAAATTGTCTCTTTCTAAATCGTACTCAGGCTTCTTCGAATTTCTTTCAGAAAGAAATGTTTGGAAAGATCAGTAGTGGAAAATAATCTTAAATATGTTATTTTATTATTTTCAGTACTTTTGATGTAAAAAGTCGGTTAAATATCGAAACCTACTAATAGTTGACTCTGTGCCTTAATTGTTTGAATAGTGAACTTTTGAGAAGGAAATATTTAGTGTTCAACATTGTAGAATATTATGAATTCTTCCCAAAGGCATGAACAACATACTGATGTTTAGTCATTAATCTTTAATTAATATTCAGTTCTTTAATTAATTTAATAAATATTGTTAGTGAATATTCCAAATGTACATTTTGATAATGCTATATGTTCATTAATTTTTATATTTTTATGACCTTTCTGGTTTTGAAACGCAAAATGGAATATATATTATGAATAAATTTTAAAAATTTAAAGTAGTAAAAGCAACCACTCAGTGTATAGGTGGGGGCTGATAAAAAAGATATAATGCACCTCTGTTCTGCTCGAGTTCTACCAGAATTGCAGCTCAATAATGAATATTTTGTTAATGACCGACACTCAGAAACTCAGTATTTAGAAAGATATTTCTCTGAATGAAAAGAACAAAAGTATTAAATATTCGAAATAACTCGTTGGTAGAAGAAGTATTATAGGAAGAATAGACATTATCAAAAGAAACACGTTGCTTTTGTAATGTTTCTTGTAGAAGTTTAGAAAGTTATTTTAGAAGTGATTTTCTGTAAAATATGCTAGTGCTGACCCGAGTAGCCCCGGACAGGTGAAAGAGAAGGGTCAGCACCAGAATATTTTCCAGCCCCGGACAGGAGTGACGTATTCATAGCGGGACTCCTTGAACTACGAAAGCAAAAGGAAAGGAACGCCTACAGTCTTAATTGATTTTGTGTTTCTGGATGCTGCTGCTATGATCATTAATCTATTAAGTGAAATGCGACTTATATTTCGGAAGGTGGCGGTGTTCCTTCCCCACAAGACATCTGACGGGAGTGTCCTCTTTCAGATATTGCCGTCACTGACGCAACGCCCGAAACGGGACTAGCTTTAAGTTTCCGATTGGTCTCTCGACATGTGTGGTAGTGTAGTGTATCTGAGTGTGGGTAAAGGGTATGGAAGGAGCAAGGATGAGGAAGAAAAGCTCGTGCGCGCCCTAGTACCTCCCAACATTCGCGTCGTTATTATGGGCGAAACAACCGATCACAGCAGTCAGCCGCTAGAATTCTCCTTTAGACAGGAACTAAATTCTCCCCAGCTATGTAGTTGGTGTCGAAAATACGCCGTGAGAACTCGAACCCTAGGACTTTCCGGTAAGAGTCGCTGCAGGGGCAACAAATGTTGCCCTGAGCTCAACCGGTCCTATAGTCTCAATGCTTACTATGAAGTCAGCCCGTGAAGAATTTTGTCCGCCAGGGTGGAACTTCTGATTTTTCACACGCCCCATTACCCTCTAGCTGTGTGTACAAAACTGTTTTTATATTATTTAGGTGGTTCAAATCTAATTTAAAAAATGCATATTTACGCTGATTCGTATTTCTCATACTCATTTCATGAACTACAATGATCACTCCTTCTCAACCTCTTTTGCACCGGCAAAGGTGGCTCAGGGTATCAACTGATGACACTGCAGTGCCTCCAACCGAGAGGTCCTATGGTTAGAGTCCCGATGTTGGCAGGAATTTCGAGCTAGATAGATAGCAGGTAGATAGTTCGAATTCAGTCACTGCCTGAAGGAGAATTCTAGCGGACGACGACTGATCAATAGCTTTCCGTGTTTTCTCCGGTCAACACTAGGTAAATGCTGGAGCAATACCCTAATAAACGGGCCAAGGAGCGCACACGATCTTTCGTTTCGTAACAATTAAACATATCCATATATTGCAGAGTTGCAAATAATCAAAGTGACCAACAGATGCACAGAATAATAATGCAGAATACGATACATCGATTAATATCAACGATTTCCTTGTGGCTACAATCGAAACGAAAATGTTTCAAAAATCTCTCAAGTTTCTTGTTTGTTTGAAATGTATAAAGTTATAATGGATGGCATATAATCACTAAAAATTAGAAAATATATTCATCACTTAAAAATATGTACTGTAAACTTGTTCTTGTACACACATTGCGACTTTGGTACAACAAAGACCTCTGTCTCTCGCTTGATCCTATGAATTCACATGAATACACTTCTGCTGGAGTACCTGCTACCGCATTCCAGTACAGGTGACTGATGTTGGTCTGAGATTTGCTTCGCTGATATTTTGTATTGTGAAGTCTTTGAGCTTCTTGAAACTTCGTCATCGTGAAGAGCTGACTCACTGAGAATTCTATTTTACGCTTTAACTTTCTAGCAGAAGACGCCGCGGTTGACAAGGTTCGAATGTTACGTCAATTACGTCAGAACTTAATCATTACGGCTAGTAGAAAACGAATTCGACCCGTACTAAAATTCTTACTACCACTGTCGTATATTATACTCATTCCAGAATAGAACTTCATTTTTGGCAAACTTTGACTGATGGAGAACTTTGACTGACGAAACGGATGGAGATTGGACCTTGTGTTAATATGAGTAATAAAAGCACTTAGTTCGTCGTGTGTTGGATATGAAACAAGTTTCCAACACAACGAATTGCGTGCATGTTGGCTTCTGGTATGGCATATTGAAAATTACAAATATTGACATCGATCATAAATTTCTCAAATTTGAAAATTAAAAATTAACGTTTTGTTGAATTTGAAAGACTACGAATTAAAATACGTACATACGTAGTAAAGAAAATTATTGCAATGCTGCAGCAAAAATGGCGATTTTTCATTAGAAAAAGGCTTGTATTCTGGGTCACTGATTCAAAAAAGAGGAGGAATCCTATATTAGTGCATTACTTTCTCTAACACGTTGTTTAGTCAGAATTCACGATTTTGTGGGTCCTTGGACCGAAAAATTGGTTTACGGCAAAACATAATTGAAATGATTGAAGGCGTTGTCATTGTCAACAATACTATTTATTTCGATAAGAGCAGCTTTCGATGCCTTAGCCATCATCATCAGTTTTCTCATACAAGAAAAATATAAACAAGATTAGAATTAACATAGTTACATAATTTAAAAACATCTTTAGAAATTGAAGGAGGAGAATTAAAGAAAGAAAGAAAGAATGAAAAAAATAAAGAAAGGAAAGGGGCGGAGAGTTAGATCTTTTTGTAATATAGTAGTTTTTAGTAATATAGTGTATTTTCTCTCTCAAAATTGTATATGTATATTTCTTTCATTTCTTGCTTAGATTTTAAAAAACTACTACATCGAAATATGCTCTTATTGAAATAAATAGTATTGTTGACAATGACAACGCCTTCAATCATTTCAACTATGTAAATGTCAACTATAACTCACCACTAAACCAATTTACGGCAAAACAACTGTCCATGTTCAACGTAAGCAGTTCAGGCGAATTCCAAATGGACATTTTGTATCGATCTGCTCCAATTCAAGGCCCAACGAATTCGAATCGCATATTTTGATTTTGGGGCTGCTTTCCATGAATCCTCAACAAAATTTCCAAAATTCTCTCAAAAGTGGCTCTAATTTTTTTATTACTTTTTTTAGGTATAGGGATAGATATTTATTAAAGTTTACTTTAAGCTAATGCTCGGTGGCAAACATGATTACAATTAGATTTACGACAATTACAAAATTATTACGAATATTTACAAATAGAATTGCAATTAGCATTAGAGATTGATATCCTAGGTCTAATTATTTTTGTTATCTCTAAATTGACTTACAGCTTATCTAACGCTTCCCTTCATTTCACAACACTACACTACACTTCACTTCACTGTATAAGGTACATGACCATATTATTATTATTATTATTATTATTATTATTATTATTATTATTATTATTATTATTATTATTATTATTATTATTATTATTACTAGAGGTGCTACAGAATGGCAGAGGCTTTCTCATAGCATTTTTTTCTAATTTCCTTTGCGTGGATTGGCTTTAAGGTCTTGTTTCATTCTCTCGCTTTGTACCATCTATCGTCACCCAAAACAAATTTTTTTGACATTTTTTCTACTTTTCGGTTTCCTAATAGTAGAACTATTAAGAATAGTAGAAATATTACTTCAAGAATATTAAAGAAGAGGAAAACTTTATCCTAAATAGAAATTTTTATAGAAAAATTTTAAGTCGTTTTTTAAGAAAATGACGATTAAGCATTACTGTAAAAGCGGAATTTGAAACTCTTTTTCAGAGGAATCTATCGAGTTTTTCAAAAACTTCATTTGAAGTCATTGGAAGCACTTTCACCTATAAATGCAATAATGTATACTAGTCAATGGTAATGTGCAATTTTAACGATGTGAGAGGTACATAAAGAATTACATTTGTGTAATTTTTGAAAAAACGAAAGGGTACACCACAATTAACTTAACATCATACTAAACATTAGCACTGTCGGTTGGAAACGTATGTGGAGTAATTTTTGAGATAATGGCATTTGAGCGTTTCTAAAAAAGCGAAATTTTGTGCTCATTTTCACAAAAAAGATGTTTGAATTTTCAAGAAATTTTATTCATCACTAGCAGAACCCGGCAGACGTTGACCTGCTCTCTCTTCCTTCACTGTCTTTTTCCCTCTCTCCTTTTCCAACTCTCTCTTACCTTTTCTATTTCCCTCTTTCTCATTTCTCCTTCACTCTTCTCCCCTTTTTCTCTTTCCCCTTCTTTCGCCTTTACTCTCTCTCTTTCTCCCTGTCATTTTCTCCCCCTCTCTCATTTACCCTTTCTTCCTTTTTCCTTCTCTCTCTTTCCTCTTCCTTCTCTTTTCCCGTTCTCTCTTTTCCCTCCTCTCTTTTTCCACTTTCTCCTTTCTCCTTGCCTTTTTTCTTTTTCTTTTCCATCTCTCTTTTGCCATTTACCATTTCCTTTTCATTCCTCTCCTTTTCCCCTCTCTTTTTTGCTTTCTATCTCTTTCAATTCCTTTTATATCTCTCTCTTTTACCCTACTCACTCTTTCCTCATACTCTCTTTTCGCCTTTTTTCCTTTGCTCTTTTTAACTTTCTTTTTCCTCTCTCTTTTCCCTATCGCGTTTTACCCTGTCTCATTTCCCCTACACTCTCTCTTTTCGCCTCTCTTGTTCCTCTCTCTTACCAATCAATAGTTTCCTCTTTTCCTCTCTCTTCCATTTTTCTTCTTTCTTTCTTTCCCTTTCTCTTTTTCCCTATCTTTTCCATCTTTTTACATGTATATTTTTCCCCTCTTTTCCATCACTTTTCCATCCCTCTCTGGTTTTCTCTATTTCCCTCCCCTACTTTCTCCCTTCCCCTCTCTCTTTCCCTCCCTTCTCTCTCCATCTTGCATTGCTTGTTCTTCCTGACCTCCTCGACCTCGCCCCGCGTCACACGGCGACGCCCAGCAATAATGAAGCTGGGTTCCCCTGATTGGGAATTGCATTTATCTGAAGCGCCATCTTGTTCTGCAGCGCCAACTAGTGGAGTTACAAAAAATGAACAGCATAAAAACCTCCATGAAAACACATAGATGTGCCAACTTTCATGAAGATCGGTCACACAGCCATCCCCCTATGCTTACTCTGTGATTTTACCGCACCGCTGCTGGCCTCTGGCGGAATATATCAGGAAACCGTCTCTTAGCGACAGGCGAAAAATAACGACCGTGGTGCATCTACCAGCATATTATTTAAATTATTTATTTTCCGCATTTGTGTTTTATTAATCTTCATCAAAATTTGCAAGAACATTGCGCCAAATCCTGAAGAAGAGCCTGTCAATATTTCGTATCTACTTATACACTCATTTTTGTGGAATCGATGCCGATTACATGTTGAATTCACTTTTATTAGTATAGATTATTATAATTATTGTTATTATTATTAACAATAATAATATAAATATAAATAATAATAATAATAATAATAATAATAATAATAATAATAATAATAATAATAATAATAATAAAAGTCTCAGTATTACTAATGATCTAGATGGAATTTAGTATATTTTTAAATTTCACTTCATTAGAAGGAAGAACCTCTATATAGTGCTTTTGCAGGTAGTTTGTTCCAATCTACTATAGTACGGTTCACAAAAGAGAACTTGCTTATGAGTTTTTTGCTTTCTACATCGTATATTCCAAGGATGGTCTCCTCTACTTTTATAACCTGGTTTCTTTAATATTTTACCGATGTCTGCCCATGCTGCGTCCCCTTCGTATGTCTTGTACATTACGCATAAACGCGCCCGTTCCCTTCTCTTAGATAAGGGTTCCCATTCATCTCGTCCATCAACGCGCCCATGATTTACAAACTTTCCAGTCCGTTTTTGAATTTTATCTAGCGTCTCGATTTGCCCTTTTCTGTACGGGTCCCAGGAGGTCGCTCCGTATTTTAAAATAGGACGAACAAGAGTAGAATATACCAAGAATGGGGCATTTGAACTACTGGTTTTTAGAATACGCATTACAAAGTGCCGCGCTCTCCATAATTTTTTGACCGTGTTGTTAATATTATCCGACCAACCCAAGTCTCTTCGCAGGACCAAACCCAAATACTTACAGATTTTTACACGCGGTATAACGTTAGTTCCTAACTCATAATTAGAGTGTACATTCGAGCAAAACTTGGTAAAACAAAAGAATTTACTCTTTTCTGGATTTAATAATAATAATAATAATAATAATAATAATAATAATAATAATAATAATAATAATAATAATAATATCGTTATTAATGGTTCAGGCCATAGGGCCTGAGAGTAAAGGTAGAAAGGTGAGAATAAAGGTAGAATAAATCGTTGGCTTACGGGTGAGAGATGTTGGGTCGGGTTTTCGGGTCTAATATACTCCGCAGACCTAATATACTCCGCAATCAAGTGTTCCATCTCCTTGCATACGACTGATGTCAAATTTACAGGCCTGTAATTATTAACAGTCCAAAGTAAATAAACTGAGGTTGTCTGGTATCAGTTATCTATTTGTGCTGAAGATCTTTTCGATCGCGTAGCGATCATCGTCAGAGCTTGTAGCTGGGCGGAAAACGAAGTTCTGCAGAACGCCCAGCAGCTACAAGCTCTGACGATGATCGCTACGCGATCGAAAAGATCTTCAGCACAAATAGATAATTGATACCAGACAACCTCAGTTTATTTACTTTGAGTTAATAAGGTATCTACATCACCAACAGTCTAATTAATATTAACAATCCTTTTGTCTCCTCCCTTGTGAATCGGCACTACAGTTGCCTCTTTCCAATTTTGAGGAATAATAGAGAGCTTTTGCAAGACGAGAACTCAATTGTCGAAGTACGTAAACATTATCGTCAAAAGGAAATAACGTATCTTCAGAAAAATGAGTTTTTGCAATCGAAAACGTACTTTAAAACTAAGAACTAATTGGAAGTGAATACCTTTAACAGGATCAAAAAGCTTTTATGGAACATTATGTATCTCCTACTCTATTTTTGGTTTTATTAGGATTACAAGATAGTAAATACATAATACATGAAATCTCATTGTATCATATGAATATGTAATACTTTATCTCCAAAGAAAACTATCGCTTCCTAGATAACCCCGCTATTTTACTATAACATTTTATTGTTTATATAAGGAATGGGAAGTGGTTGGCAATTATAACGTCCTATGGATAAATAATAAATATTTTGTGACAATCAATGTAGCCTCACTATTAAAGATGGTCAAATCAGCAATATTCACTCTCGTAGGAACTGAGTCATACTCGCTGGCCCAAGAAAGAAGCAGGACCGTGTAGGGGGAACCGCCAACGCTAGGTCGAGATAATGCTTTGGTGAAAGGAATTCTCTTGTTCTTGAGGAGGCAACGAGAGCGGCCGATCGTGAGATTCTCGTATCTCTTGGGGGGGGGGGGCAGAGTATTCTCGTGAACAGTCCAAGCCAGCCGAGGATCGGGAGAGGCTCGTAGTTAAAATTGCTTAGCGTAGAGTAAGGATTTCCTCCACGAACGAAATGAAAAAGGTCTATACTAAATGTACATATTCAAAACATGTTAAATATTTGCGTATTGTCGGTTCACAAGAAAAGTGAAAAAGGACTGAAATGGATCAGAAAAGCAACTGTTGCCACTGCAACGCTTAAAAAAATCAGGGTTTTAAACATCAGTTTATTAAAGCCGATGTTTTAAAATAGATGTTTTGTTCTCGATGTTTTGCTTGTGAATACCACAGTACTACAATCAATTGTGTAAAAGTTGAAGTATGAACTAATAACTGTAATTGTCAGTTCGTTTTTGAACAAAAGGAAATGAGTTTGTACTGTTTTTATCGAGCAGAATATCTCTCACAGGGGAGATGACACCGATACCCTGTTTCCTACGCCTTACTTCGTATTACATTCGGGGAGAGGTAGTAAACCCATACTTTGTGGGTGAGGGGTTTGCCCTCTTTCTTTTCGTGCCCTTCCGAGGCCAACTGAGAAAGTTCTGGCCATTTGAGATAATCCTGAACATCCAGGCTTTCAGACTCCCACTGTTTTCTTTGTGCAAAAAATATTATTTTTAAATTCGTTTTCTCAGTTAAATCTTAATTACAAATTAACAAGCACGGATACAAAATATTATTATCCAAGTTCTTATTAAGTTTACAAAGTCTTTGATTATTTTGAGTGGTCAATTTGGAAACTATATAAAAAATAATAAACTATGTGTACATAAATTAAATATTTTTCAATATCAATTTTGAATTGAACTCTTCTGTTTTCTCCCGTAAGAGTAGTCGATACGTCTATTCAGCAGTGCTCAATGTCAATTTTTTTTATAATTTTAGTTATCAATAGAGGCACTTTTTGACACTTTAAAGATAAAGTCCACAAAAAACCCGTCGAGGTGGGTTGGTCCACGTCCTGACGGGCGGATACAAGGAGGGCTCTCAAGTATTCCTTTCCTTCACAAGACATTTTTCTTCTCCCCATTATACATTCTCATTCTTCTATAACATCCTGTCTCTTTACTTCTCCCTCTTCTATTTCACTGGCTCCCTCTGTATGCTGAACGCCCACCCATGTGTTTGCCGTGCATGGCGCTCCGTGTCGGAGGGAATGTATGTCCTGGCGGTTGAGGGGCCTGTCTGTTTCCCAATTACTCTCCTCGGGTTTTTTTTTCTTGGCATCCAGACATACGTGCTCCTACGTATTTTGGGGAACATTCCTTGTAGGTCTCGATACACTTGCTTTGGCTACGGACTCTTCTAGACGGGCGGTCGGGAGCTAACCCACTCCCGATCAACCGGCTTGAACTAGGTCTCGTACTGAACTCCTGGGTGAGCGGGGGGATCCACGGCGGTGCAGCGCTGTGGTAACCCCCCACTATATCGCCGTGGCAACCCTGGCACTCCGATGGAGTGTCCCCTTGTTGGGCTCCGTGGTGGGTGGGGACCACGGGGATAAATCTGATATCCTCTTAATGGATAACCCCCCCCCGCCCTCTTCCATAAGGAAGAGGAGATTTGTTGGTGAAACAGTAAATCTTGAGAGATTTTTTGGAACGAATCTGACAGACCTACTAAGCCCCGCTTTCTCGTCATGTCATGTAAAAGAGATAATGAAACAATGAAGAGTGTCAGCCCGATCAAGCTTGCCAGAGAAATCGAAAAGTTTGGCAAATTTCAGTCGGTGGTTCGTCAAAGAAGCGGCACAATTATTTTTGAATGTCGCTCTGACGAACAGATCAGCAAAATCGCTGACCTAAAAGAAATAGTCGTCCTCCAGGTGCATGTGTCCGCTCACCCGACCTTAAACCTCTGCAAGGGTGTGGTAAATCATGAAGACTTCTCAACCGAATCGGAAGAAAACTTGAACGCTTTCTTCGAACCATTTGGTGTGTCCGAGATTTACAGGATTCAGCGGAGAGTAAATGGGGTACTCACTCCTACCTCAACTCTGATATTGACATTCGACCGTCCATCTCTACCAGAAAAGATAGTTTCTACAATCTCCGTGTCAGGCAGTATGTTCCAAACCCTCTGTGCTGCTTTAAATGCCAGAGGTTTGGCCATACGCAACCTCGCTGCATGAGCGCCTCAGTCTGGGTGCACTGTGGAAGGGAGGCTTGTAACGACTCTAACTGCTCCGCAGAGGCAAAGTGCGTGAACTGTTTTGGAAAGCACCCATCAAATTCTAACCAGTGCCTCATTTTCTTAAGAGAAAGAGAGATCCAGAAGATCAGGGTCTCTGAGAAAGTTTCCTTTCCGGAGGCACGACGCCGCTACCAGACGCGAAACCCCGTGGACATGGCCCGAAGTTTCGCTGACACCGTAGGTCAACATAAGAAAGTAAATTCTGAAACCCAAACGCCTAATGCCTCCTCTGTGCGCGATGCCGCCTGTCAAGTGTCCTTTGATGACATCGGCGGATATGCCTATCCCAAATCTCTTGTCCAATCTGAAACAAAAACGGAAACCAAAAGCATAAATATTTCAACAAACACTCAAACGCATCCAGAGAAGCCGAGGCCGACAGGCCCTATTGCTAGATCTAGGTCGCCTGTCTCAAGGGACCGTAGTGTCCCAACACATGTGACACATGTGACTAGCAGTAGTCAAGATGACTCTGTACGCAATGAGGAACTCCGCTTGAACCAACCCATTACTCTCCAACAGAGAAGGAAAAAGAAGATAAAGAAACCCGATACATAACCCACCCTAGAATCAAAAAGAAATCCTAAGAAGTAAAAACTATGGCTCTCCTCTCATGGAACTTAAATGGCTTTCGTACCTGTGTGGACGAATTAAAGTTAAAGGCATAGACCCGTGGTTATCTGCCTGCAGGAAACACATCTCCGTTCTGAGCACTCCTCTCTACGCGGCTTTTGTTGCTACAGGCAAAACGTAGACGATGGGCTCCGCGCCCATGGTGGAGTCGCCACTTTTATCGCAGACTCTCTGGTATGAAAAGAAATAGACATACGAACCACTCTCCAGATATCTTGTGTTCGTGTCAATTTCCGCACTATTTCTGTTACCATTTGCAACGTTTATATCCCGCTTGGACAAGTCGTGTCACAAAAAGAACTGGAAGATGTGCTCTCTCAGGTGCCTGCACCTTTTCTTATTGTGGGGGACTTCAATGCCCACAGTCCTGCCTGGGGTGGCACACGGTCGTGCACGAGAGGCAGGTTACTTGAAAATATTATAGATAACCAAAACTTAATTCTCCAAAATTCTAGCGAAAGCACACACTTTTCCGTAGCTTCTAACACTTTCTCGTCCGTGGACCTAGCTCTCTGTAGTCCTTCTGTTCCTACAATCTTCGAGTGGACTGTCCTTGGCGACCTGCATGGCAGTGACCATTTTCCCATTCCGGTCAACCTCGATATTACCGATCTCAACGTTGCCCGCCCTCCTCGCTGGCTAATCCACCGGCTGAGTGGGAAACATTCAAGAAAGAATTATGAATATCGGAAAACTGCTCAAACGACATCGATGCTATGGTTGCCCATTTTAATAACGCCGTCCTTCATGCGGTCTCATTTGCCATCCCGAAGTCGTCGAGCCATGCACGACACCCCCCTGTGCCATGGTGGAACGCTGATTGTGCCACCGCGGTCCGTGATTGGAAGAGGGCATTGGCAAAAGGTAGGTTCCCAACCATGGAAAACCTAATAAATTATAAAAGATCCCGAGCCAGAGCTAGATTAACGATACGGAAAAGTAAGGCTGCGTCCTGGAGAGCTTACATCTCGTCACTCTCTTGCCGTTCATCCCCTGAACTAGTGTGGAGAAAGGTCCGACAGATCGGTGAAAGACTCCCTTCGCCGTCTATCTCAGGACTAATGGTCAATGGCAATCTCCTATCCTCTCCACAAGAAATGGCGGAAGAAATGGCCTCTCATTACGAACACATCTCCAGCTCCGTACGCTATCCTTCTGGCTTTCAGAAAACGAAAAGAAAAATTGAAAACTATAAATTAGACTTCTCGAGTCGCGTGGAGGAAGATTACAATGCCTTTTTCTCCATGGACGAACTCTCCTGTGCCCTCGCCTGTGCGAAAGATTCTGCTTCAGGACCAGGCCAGATACATAACCAAGTGTTGAAACACCTACCTAAAAACGCTCGTTCCTTTCTCCTCGGCATTTTCAACAAGATTTGGGCTGAACATGCAGTACCAAGGATTTGGCGTGAGGCCATTGTTCTCCCAATCCCTAAAGAAGGAAAGGACAGAACAACCCCCTTAAGTTACCGCCCAATCTCGCTCACAAGCTGTGTGTGCAAGCTTTTAGAGCGAATGGTCAATACACGTCTGGTCTGGCTCCTGGAACAAAAGAACCTATTTACACCTCTCCAATGTGGCTTCAGGAAGCACAGGTCAACCATGGACCACTTAGTCACCCTTGCTACGCAGATTTCCACTTCTTTCGTGCTACGTCAGCACCTGGTAGCAATTTTCTTCGATATAGAGAAAGCGTATGACACCACCTGGAGGGACGGTATTCTTCGCACCTTGCATACTTGGGGCCTTAGGGGACGGCTCCCTTTGTTTCTAGTAGGTTTTCTTTCATCAAGATCTTTCCGCGCCCGCCTTGGCGACGTGTTATCCTCTAGTCACCAGTTAGAAAACTGTGTTCCCCAGGGATCAATTTTGAGCGTCACTCTGTTTGCCATTGCTATCAATAGTATTGCATCAGTTATCCGGGAGCCTGTGAAAGCATCACTGTTCGTTGACGATTTTGCAATTTTTTGCTCCTCCAAGAGCGTGCAAGTTATTGAGAGGCAACTACAACTTGTGCTCAACAAACTGCAGGAATGGAGCGAAGAAACAGGATTCAAGGTCTCTACCTCAAAAACCACTTGCATGCACTTTTGCAGAATCCGTCACCTCCATAATCACCCCGACCTTTTTCTTGGAGGACAGCAGCTTCCATTCGTTGAATCCGCAACCATCCTTGGGCTCACATTCGACAAGAGCCTAACCTGGCGAAAACATATCCGTAAACTACAGGGCCGATGTGTATCACCTATGAATCTCATCGCACTCTTACTGGTAGCTCTTGGGGCGCAGACCGTGTTTGTCTTTTGCGTTTGTATAGAACTCTCATCCGCCCTATCTTGGATTACGAATGCATTGTGTATGGGTCAGCGTCTCCATCAACCCTCCAGCCATTAAATACCATACACAATGCCGGCGTAAGGATTAGTACAGGCGCCTACCGCACGAGTCACATCGAATGCCATTATTCTCCCGATCTCCCTTGGCCGAGGCTGGAGAACCATCTCTGAGCCGAAGGCGGGATATTCTGTGTGCCTCCTATGGCGCAAATTATCCAATGTTGATACTCCCTCGCGCTAAGCAGTCCTCCATCCAACCCACTTGACCTCATATGCACTTAGACCATCGTTACCCCATCCCCTGGGAGTCCGTCTCCGTATGCTCTTACAGAAGCTTCATATAAAACTACCCAACCCTGTGCCCCCCCCCCCCCCGAAACCTTGTTTCCCCTTGGAAACTACACCGGCCGATAATAGATCTTACACTGTCTAACCTTCCTAAATCCTTAACTTCCCCCAGTACATTCTCATTGGAATTTGAGGCGATAAAATCTACATATCCTGGCCATTACTTCATTTACACCGATGGCTCCTCGGTAAACGGCAAAGTTGGATGTGCCTTTTACTGCAGTAGAGCCACACAAGGTTTTCGATTAGACTCTTCGTGCAGCGTCTATACCGCAGAAAAGTATGCGCTCTTGGAGGCACTTAAATTTGCTGAATCGATGTCATTAAAGAAAGTAGTGATCTGCAGTGATGCCAAAAGCTCTCTTGAATCCATCTCCTCCTTCTCGTCTTGTGACCCACTGACAATGACCATCCAACACCAAATCCATTATCTATTGATCCGCCACTATATTTTAGTCTTTTGTTGGGTCCCTGGACACGTGGGAATAAGAGGAAATGAAATAGCTGACCAGGTGGCAAAGTCTGCCTCGAAGAAAAGAGAATGAGACATCTTCACAGTCCCCATGGAAGACACTAAGCTCTTTATAAAACGCTCTATCCGCACTGAATGGCAAACAGAGTGGCATAACTCAGATTTTAAGCTCATGAGAATCAAGGATTCCATAAATCCTTGGTCTTCCTCATCTCGTGATGCTCGGCCCGAGGAGATCATTTTAACACGCCTCCGGATCGGTCACTGCCATTTCTCCCACGGCCCATCTCCTCCACGCGGACCCACCCCCTATATGCGAATACTGCAAAATAGATCTTACCGTGGAGCATGTTCTCTTACACTGTGTTAAGATAAGAGATACCCGTCGAAGGCATCACCTTCTTAGAAATGAGGTTCTTAGAAATGACGAATCTTCTCTCTGCAAAGTTTTTGTCTTTTTGCGAGAGACTGGCTTGTACAGCCTTATCTGAGAGAAGATGAAAATGCCAATTATTGGCTTTTAGCCCGAGTTTTTTTAACCTATCTGGCATTTTTCTGCCAAACCTTTTTATTAGGATACGATCCTTTTCAGTTTTACTTTGCTTTCTATTTAAAGATTTTAATTTTCCTTTGTTAGCTTGGCACTGCAATATTGTGCACTGAACTTAAAATAATTTGACACGGGCGCAAATGACCTTAGCCGTTGAAGCACCCTTAAACTCAATCAATCATTCCACAAAAAATATAATAGGAATTATGCAATATTACAGAAAACTGGTTTATGATAGCTGAAATTGTGTTATTATTTCCGCGCGTGTTAATGCGTGTTTTCGCGAGGGTCAAATTTAATCTAAATCATCTTATGTGATTAACTAGACGGCAAGGAGGACATCTGTTCCGAGTATTTCAATGAATTTGCAACGCAGTGTCTCATGTCAACAGGCTTCCTGCCCGGACAGAGGATCCTATGTCACTCGACAAGCTCATTGATATCTACGAAGACGATTGGTATTCACCTCCGTCTGAGGCCCTAGCTACGAGATTATCAAGTCACCTCGTTCTCGAGAATGCATTCTCGTTGCATGGATTGTCGTGAGCCCCTTTCATTCAGCCTTTCTCGCTTACGAGAACGGGAGAGAATATACGGCAAATGACCGCCTTTACTCACTATATACATAACCTCCAAATCCTAAACAGTTACGTTAGTTTATTCCTGACATTTGAATTAACTTGAGAAAAATTAACCATTAAGTTCCTGCCATATTATATTAGTAGTATGAATATTGTATTTTTCATTACTTGCATGCTCATTGTGTGTTAGTGTAGAATTCATTTTCAGTGGTGGCGGCGAAAACTACGTAAAGTGTAAGTTTGTCGTAGACGACAAAACGGAGATGACGGGGCCCGACAATTGAAATCCCGTCATTTGATGCCGGCGCATGAGCAGAACAATTCACCCCAGAATTGTGTTAGGTTTTTCAAATCTACGACTTGCAAAAACTCTCTAATGTTATTATTTACGTCCATTAACTGAGCAAAGGAATCGTGGCTTCCCCTTCCAGTTGCAGTATTTCTCCTGGTATTCCATCAGAACCTACATATTTATTTCTCCTAATTTTTGCGATCCTTTTACTAATAATTCCTGCATCGACTCGAAAGGTTTCTATTAAGGGTTTTGTTTCACTTACTGAGGAAAACAGATGCGTAATGTCTATTTAAACAAGCCGCCTTTTAACGGTCATTTATAATTAACGAACCGTCTGCTCCGTAGATCGCTGGAATACTTTCTTTGTTCCCTTTCTTATTTACATACTCCAAGAAATTTTACCGGCAGTTCAATGGATCGTTTAGAATTGATTTCAGGTAATTTTCTTGGGTATGTAATTTAATGCTAGTAAGTCTTTAGATAATTGTAGAAAGTTATTTTTCTATTCCTTATTTATATTACGTTTACTATACGCTTTCCTAACCTGCCTTTTCAGTCGCCTCACTTCTTTGTTGTAGTACGCCGGATCCGAATTGCACCGTGACCGTAGTTTCTTGGTAGGCACGAATTTTGCTAAGCATTCTGAAATTGTTCCTAAAGTTTGTCCATGTCTGTTCAATTGTACATCCGCTAAGCCTAAGTTGGAAGTTTGCCTTATAAATATAATTGCATGTTTGTAACGCCTGTTCTATAAAACTGAAAAATTTGTCTTTCTTTTACAGGATCATTTTACTTACTCTCTCTACACATTTTTAGTAGGACTCCTTTGTGATCACTAATTCCAGGAATTATTTAACAGGCAAGAAGTTTGTCCATAAGGGGGAGCGGGTTTATAAAAATGGCACAGGTCCCGTTTTCATTGAATTCTTCGATTTTTAGAAAAAAATCAATAGTTCCAAATAATGCGGGAAAGTATGTGCCGTTGTTACACCACTTGCCTTCAATAATCATAACCAGCAACGATAAGCTGACTAAAGTATGGTATAAAACAAATGTCATCTGGTCAACGTAGAAAATGAAAACTTGAGTAAGATTGGTTCGTTGGTGGCAGTTCGCTAGTGATTCGTGTAATATTTGATTACTTTACTGCTTTCAGTAAATGTCTTATCTTCAAGGATTCGCTGAAAAAGGATTCAAGCTTCAAGGCATGTTTTTGATGGGTTGATTGATTGGTGCTGCTGAGCCCGTCAACTGCTAGAGTCCCTACTAGTTCCGTACGGAAACAGCATTAATCACACGCATTGAGAGGAAGACGAACGCACTCCAAGAGCTTCCTGCCAGCGAAGAGGTTCGTCGCACCCCCATACTGTGGGCGAGGATGGGTCGCATCGCGCGCATTGCGTTTCACACCTAGTTCTCGTAAAATAAGTGCCTGCAAAACAGCAATACGGGTCAATTTTTTTAAATTTAGGAACTAAAATGGCAATTTTCGAGAATAGCAAATTACAGATGGCGAATAATCTCATTTTTAATCACTTACAATTAATAACACGAGGGCTTAGGAATTCATCTACAGGTGTACTAAGCACAAATAACATTAAGTAAGACTGTTTTGCAAATAAAGACGTCATAAACACAAAGAAAATCAACAACTACGACGGCGGAAAAGGTAGATATTGTAATGTTCGCTTAACACTAGATGATGCAACTTCTTAATATCGCTGCCTTCTAGAATGATTTCATATAAGGTATTTCATATAAGGAGTTACACATTCAAAATATTTCCTGTTTACCAAAAAAATCTCTTAGGTAATTACATGAATCTTGAAAATTAATCATGGAATTACAAGAAACTAGAACGTTAACTAATTAAATTAACGTCGGATAAAATCTCAACTACCATTAGACAAGTATTTCAAGTTATTTCAAAAAACAAAACAATAGAGAAAATGGCGTTTATGTCATCTGATAAGGTATACGTAGCACTATCCTACCAAATGTTTAAAGTAAAACTTTGGAGCTGTTTTCTCAGAAATTCTTGTTTCTTATATTTTTTTAATATTGCACATGTCACGCAATATTTCTCGAAAACTACTAAAATTTTCAAAAAAATGTACTTGCCCTTTATGAAAGAACAAATTATAGACAACAAATTTCATTGGAAGGAATAATTCCTTTCTTCAATTTTGTAGTTGTAGGAAAACGCCGAAAAACTTGAAAACATTTGGAATTTTTGGAAAATTCAAAGTTAACTAGGAAAATCGGATCTTTGCTAAGTGTATTTCACTATATTTTTAGAAGAAATTTAAAGAAAAAATTTGGAGCCATTTTTGAAAAAAAAAAAAAAAGAAAATGTCCCAGGTGTTTCATGTAAAGTACCCCCAAAATTTTAAAATGTTTTTCGTAATTGCACAGCTTCGAGTGAAGATCGGTGTGTAAGATTGATCGGGGAATATCCATTTTGGAAAACATCGTACGAATAGTTTAACCGCTATAGAGGTGATCACGGACGGACGGACGTTTTGAGAAAAAAACACTGAGAAGATTGTTCATATAATCTTCATAGAACATTAAATTCATCCTCAGAGCTAGAACTTTTATTACAAATTCCTTTTTCTTTGTAACATTATTCATTTTTCTCTTTTTAGCAGGAACCAATTGTCTCGTTTTTTGCTTTTTTGCTATATGTCCTTTTCAGGCGAGGCTGTTAGAATTCTATTTCTTCCTGTCTTTCTCGTGTGGATTTATTTCGGGCAGAATCGTTGGGATGATACCGAATTATTTCAAGTGTAATAACATAATCTGTTAAATTACAGTCTGTAGGGAAATGCGGATTTACTTTTGAACATGAAGTGCTTCCACGCTACATGCTTCAATACAAGTTGTGTGAATCTTCTGTACATATCTTGATATTTCCACAGACTCGTTTTTATCTGTAACTTGGTTTCTGTCGACTATTTCACGATCTGTCACATACGATGCCATAAATTCATCACCTGTAAATATGTTTTCATTAAAATGTATACGTCCCAAGAAACCCATAAATCATACGTCTCTTCAGCTTCATTTACTCTCAGCATTCCTTGCAATACTTTGTTTACAGCACTCTACAACGCTCTTACGACGATCTTCTTTCGAGGCCTGCCTTCCTTGCTGTGAAGCATGGATATTGTGAAACAAATACTCCTGCAAATAATCAACTGGATCAAGGATTGGTTTTTAAAACAAAGTATGGCATTTTATGCATATCCGTGGATGTCCCAAGGTACAATAGTGTATCGTCGTGAAAAATGTAGCGTGAAATACTGTTTAAAATTAAGTGCACTGTAGAACTACCATTACCACTGTATAAAGCGCAGTTCAAAGCAATGATTCACACTTTAACATTAAACACAAACGAGAGTAGTAAAAAAACAAACGAAAAGATGACAAAATATTTACTTACAAATAAATTTTTATTTTTCTAAACAGCAACAACAAAACCTGTGATAATACCACTAGTCTTACCGATCTGCTTTCTAGAGACAGAATGATCAATTACATGTTTTTTGGCCTATTATCTACTAGATGGCAGTGGAATGCAATTTATCCTAAGGTAAAATTGTACCGAGGTTCACCTTCCCTTATACGAAAAAGTAACCACACATTTTCTCTCCTGAGTTATAGTAAACGTATTTACGTTAGTAAACAAATTGCAGATTTGATTTTTTTGCATTGTTAAATAAATAGTTCCACACTCCCGGCTCTACTCCTACCATTACAAACGAAAGGAAAGCCCAACAAAACGTGCGCAAAGTGAAGTTACATTTATGTCCAAGCGAAACAAGGGGCCATCGTAGCATTTGCTCAATGGATCAGGGAAACTGGACAAAAACCTGCTCGAGATGGGGGTCATTGACCCGGAAGCTAAAGTAAAATACTTGTTAAGGAATATTAAGTCGTTATTTTAATACTCAATACAAATGTAAACTAATGCATTATATACCATTGCTAAAATAAACATTATATTTCCTTTTGGTGGTCAGTATCGTCTCCAATTCTATAGAAAGTTATGCAGCAGAAAACATTTTATTTTTAACTTTAATTTGTGTAACGATTTTAATCTTTTAATGTCATCTGGCAATGCGTTCTAAAATAACATACATATATTGTATGTGGATTTCTTGAAGTGAGCTGTTGATACTGACACCTGATGAATGTGATTTCTTCGGCATGTGTTGTAATTATAAATATCAGTATTGAATAAAAATGTTTCCACCGTCGAGTCTGTCAGTTTTGACAAAAACTACAGATTCGTAAATAAATAGTAAGATTGGTAAGATTCCAAACTCAATGAAGAGAGACTTGCAGGAATCACGTTGATGGCATTTTTTTATTATTCTACTTTTTCTGCAACATACAGGACTGGGTACTACAGGCTTCTCCAGAATATTATTGGATACCTCAGGCGGGATACATTTGCAAAATACACGCTGTGATTTGCATGAAGGCTGACAGAATTTGAAAGAATTCTGAATGCACAACATAATGTATTTAGTTTAGTTATATGAATTTTTTGAAGTTTTGACTGAACTTTTGTAACTTTAATTTTGTTTTATTAAATGATGTTGAAGTAAGCGATTAATATAATTATTACTAAGCAAATTTTTGAACTCGTTTGGACGTAATATTATTCATCTTGTATTTACATTAAGTACCATCGTGCATTGTAAGTTACTAAATGAATTATCTCGTCGAAGCGCGGCTCCTGACTTTATCGGAAACTTTCTATGCTTTTGTGGCGTAAGTTGTTTTATTATGCTCTTCTGAGAGCCGCGTAGTTTCGTGAAGCCTTCGAAGAGCGGACGAACTTTTTTCTAACGCGGCCATACTAAACGTTATCTCCACAGTAATGACGCCAGCTTGTGGAATGGCTTCCACTTTGATGATTCAACAAGATTCAACAAGAATCGTCGATGCAATCGGATTAACACCGTCAGCTGACGTTGCACACCACACAATATCCAACATTCCGTGCAATGAGTAACTCGTCTCTCTGTTATTTCAGATGGTTTGTTGACTAGTTTTCGCTCGAGTATCCATATTTAGGTTCCAACAAACTAATGCCATTGTGCAAAGATAACACTTGTAATTCCGACACGATTTATTTTATGGGATTGTTTAATGCAGTTAATCAACGCAAAAATACGGAGATCAAGAGAAATGATTCCAGAAGTAATGTAACACAACCTTCCTCCGGTTGGCGAGAAAAGCTAATTACGGCACGTCAGGTTTTGATTTGTTCCATTTCAAATGCGGGGACTTTTTTATCTTTGAGCACTAGAGATTTGCATCCAATGTGGAAAAGTTGCAGTCTGAAGCAAGTTTCATGAAATGCCGGTCACCTTGTTCTCATCCAATTATATAATACAGTGTGTCATATGCTAATTATCAGCTCGTGCATCGTTTTGCCCGAAGGAAGTGCCAAGGAAAATACAAGAACATAATTCATATGGATTTTGCAATAAAGAAAACTCTCCCGTTCTGAAGGTTAATAGGCAAACCTCAAGAAAATATTGTTTTAATTGACTCGTGGAGATCGGTCGGTTTCATAAAATGAAGTCGTCATGGAATATAAGGGTCGTTAATTAAAACTTAACAATATTAACCTTTATGAGGACAGTGGCCACAAATTATGAAACGGAAATCGCGAATTTGGAAACCTTCATTATAACAAAGGCTGTGCTTTTTCATTGGTAAAAATATATATTATAAAGTAGATTTATATTTTCTCGCAATTCAAGCTACTGAAATACAGAAGCAACTAGAAGTGCTACAGAATGGCACAGACTTTCTCGTAGTAACGTTTTCTAATTTCCTTGATGTGGACTGGATTTAAGGTCTTGCTCCATTCTCTGGTCAGCTGCCATCTATCGTCGCCCAAAGTTTTTTCTCACATTTTCTCAACTTTTCGGTTTCTTAATAGTAGAATCGAAATATTACTTTAATAATATTAAAGAATAGTAAAACCTCGATCTAAATAGAAATTTTCATTGAAAATTTTGGAGCCTTTTTTAAAAAATTGCGATTAAGCATTATTGTAAGTGCGAAATTTGAAGCTGTTTTTCACAGGAATCTATTGAGTTTTCGAAACATTTCTTTTAAAGCTCTTTGAAGCACTTCTACTCAAAAATGTAGTAATGTTTACAAATTGATGGAAATGTGCATATTAACAGCGTGAGCGATACTTAAAATAATAGATTTGCGTAATTTTGAAAATACAAAATACACGAAAATGAACTTTACTTCATATTAAACAGTGCAATTAGCACTATCATTGGAAAATTTTGAAACCATTTTTGAGGAAATGGCGTTTGAGCGGTTCTGAAAATTTGGAATTTTGAGCTCATTTTTACAGAAAACTATTGAGTTCTCCAGAAACTTTATTTGACTTTATTTAAAGCACATGTACTCATAAATACAATGTGAAGAAATAACCTCTAATATAAATATTACCGACGTGAAAGACATAAAAATATTACACTTTTGTAATTTTTGAAAAAACAAAGAATACAGCAATATGACGTTTATGTCATCGGATAGGGATAGTTGGGCTCTAACCCTACCAAAAATTTAAAGAAAAAATTTTGAAGCCGTTTTTGAGAAAATCGTGTTTTTGTATTTTTTTAAATTGCAAATATTGCATGCTCTATTGCACAAAAACTACTAAAATTTTCAAAAAAAAGTGTACATGACTTTAATGAAAGAACCATTTATGGTAAAACAAATTTCATTTGAAGGAAAGATCTGTGACTTCAATTTTATAATTATAGGAAGACGAAGAAAAAAATTCAATGTTTTGCCATATTCGAAAATGCAGAGTTAACAGTGCAAAAAGAACATATGCTACCTTTAAAAATGTATTTTACTCTATTATTATAAGAAATTTAAAGAAAAAATTTGGAGCCGTTTTTGAGAAAATTTTGAAGATGTCCGGGGGCATCATATTAAGTACCCCCAAATTTTAAAAAAATGGTTTTCAAAATTTCAAAGCATTAATTAGAGCCAGATGGACAGGGGTTTCTTCAATTTGGAAATAATCGTATATAATAAATTTGGAAAAGATCGTACGTGTGCTTTAGGCGCTAGGTTTGTTCACATACGACGGACGGAAGGACGTTTTGAAAAAATCACTTTTTCGATATCTGGGACCCCAAAACGTGTATTTCTGTTGAAATCTCAGATTGAATTTTCCGCAGCATTACATAACTTTCTCAATACTACGTATATTACTCCCGTGTGTATACGATCCCGTATGTATATGCGAAAGTAAAAAGTTAATATTAAATATAATTTTTAGAAAGAAATTGTTGGAAAATTATCTATTTCGAATATTACATATATTTCAATTAATTTAACGCTTCTTATCCACATTTCATTCAATATTGTGAATCGAAGTTCCCATTAATTTAAACAGCACTCAACAAAAAACACATCCGTTCATTATAAAATATTACATAAACGTTTATGGTAACGATGAACAAGATTATTCAATAAAAACATAAATAATGCAAGACTTAAATATGGCATTTTGCATTCTCTCGCTTAACCGTGTTTATGGAACATAGCTCATAGTAATTTAACGCGGCCGAGCCAGGGTCTTTTATGTCTAGCAGAAGGGAGGTTTTGTTTACTAATAACATTCTTCTCTCTCTCGGTCGGTGTCTCAAAGGGATCCCGTTTGATATAACAAATGAATAACGCAACGCCAAAAATATTACTACACCACGAAGGATCCACAAATCATTATGCAGATGATGGGGGAGATGCTCTGTTCAATAAGGAATTTCTATGCATCATGTGAATACCGACTCAAAGAGCAACTCAAGTGATTTTAAAGGGTGCTCTATAAGCGAATCGAAACACAGGTGTACATTCTTCCCTTGTTCAAACCCGCACCAAACTCCGACATGCAATTCATCTGTTCTTTTATCTCCAACGACTTTTCTTTTGCGAGAAAGAAAATTTAGACAACACTGTAGCAAAGAGATCCAATTCAAGTGCACATCAGTGAGGCAACCAGATTCGCAAACAACGGCGACGTCCTCCGCAGGGCTCGTTGTGATGCAGTGAATGTAGCCGCGCCACTTCGCCGCTGCTCTACAGTAAAAAAAAAAAAGTGTTACTCAACCTTCACGGTGCTACGCCTCGCTCCGGGAACGCGATCGTGGAGAAAGGTATTCGAAAAGTGGCCCAGCGGCGAGGCCCTGCTGAATGCATGCTCTGGCGCGACGCGGAGCGACATCGCCCCCTCGCGCTTCACTTTGCGACATTCTCTTTTACGTCTTCTTCCTCTCCTGGATTTTGTTCTCCTATTTTCTTGATCTTCGAGTGCATGATCTCATTATTCTGATTTTGTAAGCGTTCTCCCATTCTCACTTCTTCTCCTTCAAACTTTCTCCTTCGCTTCTTCTTTCCCGTTCTCCTTCTCTCTGTTTCTTTTTCTCTTTTTTCTTCTTCTTTTCTTACTCTTCTCTTGTATCTTTTCCTCCCTTGATCTATCTTTGCCTCATTTCACTTCTTCTTCACCTTGTTTTGGTTCTCCCTACTTTTACTCTTCGTGTGCTTCTCAATATTCTTCGTCTGTATGCGTCATTTTCTTATTAATTCCTTGTTAACTCCTTTATTTCATCCTTTCTCCACCTTTGCATGTTCTTTCTCTTCCTTTTTCCTTTTCTCTTTTTTTCTGTTCCTTCTTCTCTTGTTTCACTGTAGTCCCATGGTCGAATCTCTAACTCTCTTCATTTCTCCGTTACCATCCCCATGGCCCTCTTTTCTTCTTCTTCTTCTTCTTCTTCTTCTTCTTCTTCTTCTTCTTCTTCTTGTCTTTTCTTCAAGGTTGTGTTGTTCTGCTCTTCAGAAGTTGTAACATCTATGTTGTAACAATTATGAACATTTGATATTCAAAACAGGTAGCGCATATCTGTATACTGCTCTCACTCGCCAAGCCTCACTTGCTCAGGAGACGTGAACATCTGCACCACTCGTTTCGAATTTGGTCATGCTGTAGGCCATGTTCAAACACCCCAGGCCGTCCAGCTCTGATAGTCTGCAGTTCTTCATTCTTTTTGTAGCGACAATAGTACGCAGGGAATTAAGCGTTAGAGTGTTAAATATGTATCGTTACAGTCATCAGGCAACAAAAGCCTCAAACTAAACTCCACTCCTTTCCATCTTCGCCCCCTTCTGGACCTCACCGTTTCTACCTCCTCCCTCACATTCACCACCATCTATACCTCCTCCTCTCCTCCCTACATCCTTCTGAGTCGCTTTCATCTGCTTGTCCGCATCCGTTTCACTTCGCTTCCACCGTCTTCTTTTTCACCTGCTCCTCCGCCTACTTCTCCAACTTGTCTCTATCGCTCCTGTCTTTACATTTTCCTCCGCGACCGTCCCCATCCCCATCTCTGGCTCGTCCACCTTGGTGCTCTCTCCCCGTGCCTGCATGCAGACGCGCCACGTCACGCCGCACCGCTGAACGCCACGCCGCGGCACGCCACGCCACGCCGCGCCACACCACGCCGCGCCACGTCATGCCGCACCGCTGAACGCCACGCCGCGGCACTCCACGCCGCGCCACACCACGCCGCGCCACGTCACGCCACACCGCTGAACGCCACGCCGCGGCACGCCACGCCACACCACGCCGCACCGCTGAACGCCACGCCGCGGCACACGCCACGCCGCGCCTTTCCACGCCGCGCCACGTCATGCCGCACCGCTGAACGCGCGGCACATATCACGCCATATCACCGCCACGCCATGACACGTCCACGCCGCACCGCTGAGACGCCACGCCGCGGCCCTCGCCACACCACGCCGCGCAGCTGGACACACGCCGCGGCACGCCACGCCACGCCGCGCCACACCACCGCCGCGCCACGTCATTGCCGCACCGCTGGTTATATGACGCGCCACGCTCGCCACACCACGCCGCGCGCCGTCACGCCGCACCGCTGAACGCCACGCCGCGGCACGCCGCGCGCCGCACCGCGCCGCACCGCTGGACGCCACGCCGCGGCACGTCACGCCACGCCGCGCCACGCACCACGCCGCACCAGCTGGACGCCACGCCACGGCACGCCACGCCGCGCCACCACGCCGCGCCACGTTCATGCGCCGCACCGCTGAGACGCCACGCCATGACGCCACTCACGCCGCGCCACACCACGCCGCGCGCCGTCATGCCGCACCGTTGAACGCCACGCCAGCACCGCCATGCCGCAGCTGAACCACGCCGCGGCGCCACTTCACGCCGCGCCACACCACGCCGCGCCACACACCACGCCGCGCCACGTCACGCCGCACCGCTGAACGCCACGCCGCGGCACGCCGCGCTACCCCGCGCCGATCATGCCGCGCCGCTGGACATACGCCGCAACGCCACGCCGCGCCGCGCCACCACGCCACACCACGCCGCGCCACATCATGCCGCACCGGCCGAACGCCACGCCGCGGCACTGTCTGCGCCACGCCGCGCCACACCACGCCGCGCCCGATCATGCCGCACCGCTGAACGCGCCACGCCGCAACGCACGCCGCGCCACGCCACGCCGCGCCGTCATGCCGCGCCGCTTCGCGCCACGCCGTAACGCCACACTGCGCCGCGCAACACCACGCCGCGCCACGTCATGCCGCACCGCTGAACGCCACGCCGCGGCGCATACGCCACGCCGCGCCACGCCACGCCGCGCCACGCCACGCCGCGCCACACCGCGCGCCACCACGCCAGCGCCACACTCGCACCGCTGAGACGCCACGCGCTTCCACGCCACGCCACCGCGCCGTCATGCCGCACCATGAACGCCACGCCGCGGCGCTCCACGCCGCGCCACACACGCTCGCGCCACGTCACCACACCGCTGGACGCCACGCCGCGGCGCCACGCCACACCACGCCGCGCCACCACGCCGCGCCACACCACGCCGCGCCGATCGCCACACCGCTGAACGCCGCGCCGCGCCACGTCATGCCGCACCGCTGAACGCCACGCCGCAACGCCACGCCGCGCCACGCCACGCCGCGCCACGTCATGCCGCACCGCTGAACGCCACGCCGCGGCACTCCACGCCACACCACGCCGCGCCACACCACGCCGCGCCACGTCACGCCACACCGCTGAACGCCACGCCGCGCCACGCCACGCCGCGCCACGTCATGCCGCACCGCTGAACGCCACGCCGCAACGCCACGCCGCGCCACGCCACGCCGCGCCACGTCATGCCGCACCGCTGAACGCCACGCCGCGCCGCGCCGCGCCGGTGCTGGGCCTCTTGATTAATACGGCATTTGCTACACAAGACACCAGGGTCGCCCCGGCAGACGGCGCGGCGCCCGACCATCCACACTTTCTGACTCGCACACATACGCAACCATACACGTGCTCAGGCGCGCACGTTGCTGCGTCAACACTGGGTGCCCCTTCGCTCCTCTCCTCCGGACGCTTCTCAAACACGCGCCGCAACAGATTCCCCGTCGTCAACAGCAGGGGAACAGTTAGATGCTGGCTGCGTTTTTACGGCGATGAATATGAAGCAGAGTGCGCTTGGCGACAAGTCGCATTGAACTCCATTGGATACCAATCGAATATTTACTATTCTAATGCAGTAAGTGAATGTGTGAATGATATGTTTTGAGTTAATGAGTGAATAATATAAACTCATGTTATTTCGCTTGGATGCTTCTCACTAGAATGTGAATTATGCTCTGTATATACAGACCCTGGTGTCTTGTATATACAGATCATAATTCACATTCTAGTGAGAAGAGGTGATATATATCACTTATGTTTTCTCAATCAACCCTTTTCAACTTTCTTTCAAAACACTGTATTTAAAAAAAATAAATATTTTAAATCTCTTGATAATGCGAGCTTCTCTTTTCTACCCTGTTTTGGCGCTAAATCACTTAACCTCGTGTAGATCCTCAGACGTTCTTAGGCAGTGAAGAATCGGGCCCTTTTTGACATTTTAGAATATTCTTGAATGCTGTTTAGTCTTCCACAACGTTTCAGGAAATTCGACAATTTTTCAAAGAAATCTAAGATTTTCGAGGCACTTTTATAAACTTTCAATGTGGAAATATCTAGACAGAACGTTCCTGTATTGTTGTTCAATGATTTTCTTATTTATAGTCCATCTTACAAAATTTTTTCATAAACCCTTAAAACACATTACTACAGTAAATATTAAAGAATGATTTTAAGTCCAAACCGTATCAAACAAAAACCAAGTGTCACAAACTCTGTGTTGCAACTTCAATGATAAAACACTGATCACAATCAATTCATTTATATTTCGTTCGAAAAAACGACATGATTTCTCGTGGATCGTCCTTTGCTGCTAAGAAGGCGGTGATGATGACGGTGACGATGAATACGGAGACGATAAATACGATGTTGATGCCGACGACGACGATGATGACGGTGACGATAATAACAATGAGTGCCAAAACCGGTCTCCGAGCTTAAGTGAGGTCTTACCAATGGCGGCCGGTGGGTTGCGAATTAGGAGGGGCGACATGTGTGTCCGAACCATCATACATTTTGTCTCCTGAGACTATTGCATGAGCAGGGGCGAACTATATAGAAAATAGTATACCTATATGCAAACTACGGGATTTTAATCCTTGACTAATACCACTTTTACATTCATGACGTACGATAAAATTCTGCGTACGAAAATAAGAGATTTAAAAAAATTTGCGACTTTTCGCGTCTTTCTCGACTTTTCCGCTAGAGTCACTTGATACGGTCTGCAGCACTGCTTCATACGGTCGCGATCATACGTCATCTTGCGGCAGGACTGAGAAAGACGCAAAAAGTCGTGCCATATTCCATCTTGAAGATAATACCCTCAGCTGCCTTGTTAGAAAAACACAAGTATAAAAATATAGATAAAGATCATTCAACGTAGCTATAAAATCATTCGCTAAAGACAGCACTGAAATTAGTTCTCAAAACTTCAGCTAGTGGTATGAATAAATTAAACGAGTCGACTTAGTGTAAGTTTAATACGTCTGAAACTTTTCCCGAGATTGAATTTTCTGCGGATGGCGCCGCCCTAGAGACCACTGTGGAGCCGCTGCCACTGGTAATTTACTCCATCAATCCCTTCCTTTCTAGTCAGGTGATCACAATCATAATTACCGCTGCAGTCCACTGGACGGTGGTATGAGTAACGATGAAGGAGGAATGATTATGAGACATGCATCTGTTCTCTAAATGCCCCATTTCACCTCATGGCTGCAAGTTTCTCGTCAGGCTGGGGTTCTCGGCCACTCCATATTCCAAGCGAACACCGAACCCTAATAAACGGGTCACGGACCGCGCGCGACCTTTCCTTCCTTTTTCTTGTCCTGCCCTCACCCCTTATTTACTCACACTACACGCAATGCACAACCACATATGTCAGGAGATCAGTCAGGAGCTTAGAGCTTGTCCCGACCGGGAGGGGGGTATGAGGGGGGGGGTATCGGAGGGAGATAAAATGGAAGGTGAAAACCCCACAAGTCAACGTTTAGGCCGGCGTTGCATCTCGCTATCCAGCGGGGGAAGAATACCACCACATAAAACATGCACTACACTTACGAAACTTATGACCATAGAAGTTGACGATCCCCGAAACACGAAATAATCAGTCTGCATCTCCTTGGTTCGCGATGACGTAGATGCGGTTGGGCGAGAGGGAGAAGTGAGTTACAAGCAGGAAATCGTGAGGCCAAGATTCCTTTCCCACCACGGGACTGGACTCCGCAAAATCGAAAGCAACAGCTGACCTTGAATGTAATGAAGCCCGCACGTGCGGGAGTAGCGACCTACGGAGTGACTGCGTCCGGATACACGTCATCATCGTGCACGTGGCTGCGTCTTGGACGCTCGATCCGACGCTCTTGGAAGGACCAAGTTAACTTGTAATTGTCTTGAGGTGTTCGTAGTATCATTACGTCACTGACTGACTTCCTTGCACCTGTAAAATAACTCATTGAACAATTTCAAGAATACGAGATGTACGTCATCAACCGAAGTGAAAGGATAATCGTGATTTTTATATTGGAAGTGTCTATTTTGCCGAATATTTATTGATATTTTCGTAAAAATGTAAATTCTATAATCTTTATTATTTGGATTGTTACTCTTATTTCTGATTCATGCTATTAATAAGAGGCTATCAGTATATTTTAAGAATCTCCTCGCCTGTTGTCATTTATTTTAGAGAAGAATCCACAGGAGTATGAGCATTCATAAGTTTCTTCTTTGTCAAGATTTTTATTTGCATGACAAGCATTTAATGGTTTAGCCATCTTCAGATCTGTCGCTTGGGACCTAGAATTAGACTCATTCATTATATTCATTATATACACTGCCATTATTTCTACTCATATCAAATGCCAATAACTAATCAAAAAAATATCTATATAATTTATTTTCTGACTATACAGTATGTCCGTAGAAGAACATTTTTCTGGCGAGTCAGATTTTAATAAATAAGGAAATTGTGGCTATAAAATTTAAGTGATAGTATAAAAAACAAATTTATTGAAAGATATTTCTATTGGGCAGTATTCTCTTCTTCCTATAATAATAATAATAATAATAATAATAATAATAATAATAATAATAATAATAATAACAATAAGTCACTTTACCTACATACTTGTTGGCGGGGAAAACAGTTATGTTGGCTAAACAAGGTGACAATAGTAAACCAGAAAACTTTCGGCCAATCACATGTCTGTCAACACTATACAAAATATTGACATCAGTAATAGCTTCCAAAATTAATGATCATCTAATAAAACAAAATGGAAGACCTTTATTCACGTTAGGCAAGATGGTATTTCCTATCAGACCAGAGAAGTCAGAATTCGGCGAGGTATGTTTCAGGGCGACAGTTTGAGCCCACTGTGGTTTTGCATCGCCCTCATCCCGCTGAGTAGAAAGATAAGAGAGTCCGGATATGGATATTTTATAAAGAGAAATCCGGATGTTCGCATATCGCATCAGTTTTATATGGATGATCTTAAACTCTACGCATGTAATAAAGACCAACTACATAGTGAGTTTATGCTTGTCCAACAATTCAGCAAAGACATCTGCATGGAATTTGGCTTAGATAAATGTGCGATATTAAATGTCAAACGTGCTTAAGTTCAAGATCAGGAAGGAGGATTACAACTCTCTAGTGACATTATTATTCAAAGCCTTGGCAATGAAGACACATACAAATATCTAGGAATGTTGCAGCTATTGGAAATTTCTGACACAAATGCCAGAAATAGGATTCAAAAGAAGGTAATCTCCAGAGTAAATAAAATATGTGAGACGCATATCAATTCGAGAAACAAAATTACTGCAATTAACACATGGGCTATTCCTGTTGCAACATATACCTTCAGAGTGATAAAGTGGACCGACACCTCTTTGCAAGCTTTCGACAGAAAGCTGAGAACGACGCTAACTAAACATAGACTTCACCATCCGCATAGTTCGATACAAAGGTCTCGAAATCTAGCTCGAAACCTATCTCGACATAAAGCAGGCAGAGGACTGCTAAATTTAGTAGTACTATGTCGTCAGCAGGAAGAGAAACTCCGTAATTTTTTCCTTTCACGTGACACTCCACTTCACAAGACAATTTGTTTTCAGGATAAAAACATCAGCCCGTTAAGTTTAGCCCAAGAAAGTAGAAGCTTTTCCTATCTAACAGCTCAGGACCGAGTTGATGTCTGGAAGACGAAAGAGCTACACGGCCGGTTTATAACAACTCTGACTGCTGATGATATTGATCTGAAATGGTCCACGGAATGGCTACGAACAGCGGGGCTTTATGGTGAAACAGCGGGATTCCTCTTCTCCATACAAGACCAAGTAGTGAAAACAAGAGCTTATCGAAAGTATGTCTTGGGCCAACAGATCGATAGCAGGTGCCGATTGTGTAAAATCAACAATGAGTCAATCCAGCATATAAGTAACGGATGCCCATCTTTGGCGCAAACTGAATATTTACAGCGACACAATAATGTAGCAAAAGTAATTCACCAGGCACTAGCAAAGAATTATCAACTTGTAGAACAGGAGCAACCCTATTACAAATGTAAGCCTCAGCAAGTTGTCAGTAATCATTTGGCGCGAATATTATGGGACAGCTCAATTATAACAGACAGGGCGGTTGAAGCTAACAGACCAGATATTGTCTTATTTGATAAAACAACAAGAAGAGCAATTCCCATGCATTCCCACAGACGACAAACTGGTGTCAACTATTGCTGAAAAGAAACGAAAATACCAACCTCTCGCTGTGGAGTTGAGGGACATGTACAGGTTACGGAGCGTAGACATAGTGCCTGTGATAGTGTCAGCAAATGGCGTGGTAACCAAGGATTGGTTGAAAACTGGAGAAAGGCTGCGATTAAAAGAAAAACACCTCAGAACAATGCAAAAAGCCGCTTTACTGGGCACAGCAAATATAGTCAGGAAATTTTTGAGTCTCGATTAGGGAAGAAGGCGTAAAAAACTTAGAATATGAAGACATCACTTGAATCCATCAAAATGTAAAAGACTAAAAGTTTTGAGAACTGTACTAACACAAGACCATAAGTATAAGTATTTCTTCACCGAAGCTCCATGAATTCGTACTGACAAATTGTGTCTTGAGATTGTCCTCCGACACTTTTTGTAGTGAAAAGAAAACAAATAATAGTGATAATAATAACAATAACAACAATAATAATAATAACAATAATAATAATAACAATAATAATAATAATAAAATTGTCTTTATTAGTGGCGAGACTCAGACCATTAGGCTTGCTCTTCCGCCTAACCACATGAAATATTTACATTATTTCTTATACTATGAAGAAGATCGAGGGGGCAGGAACTTTAGATTTACTTCTGGGAGAGCAAACTAGGGACATCCCGGCATACGCCTTAAGCGATTGAGTAAACCCAGAAAACCTCAATCGGGATGGCTGCTGAAGGCCGAGGACACTGACAAAAATAGAAAATCTAAGAATACATGTATTAATTACAAAAAACAATGGTAATACAAAAATGGTAAAATTAAATAACAAGCGTATACAAGAATAAAAATTGCGGAATGATGAGTAGTGACACAGTGGCTGCGACAGTGCGGTAACATAATCAGATTGATAATTATAAAAACAAAGATGACAATATTTAAATTTCCATATCAGTTTCAATCAATAAAATTTGAAGTTTGCAGATATCACAGACAAAAGAAATACAATTTACTTGACAATAAGTAACTAATAGATAAGCATTACACAATTTATAATAATAAAAAACAACCGTCGATTTCTTGGTAATGAGAGTTCAAGTAACAGAGTCCAAAACTATTAAAAAGAAATTAAATTAAAAATATAGTTTATTGAAAAAGGCCTCTAAAGTTTAATGATTTCTCACAAATCAATATAGGTTTTTATTTAGATGCTAAATAATTACTTCACACGCATGTACATGTTAGGCAATATTTCAAATAATTTCGGAAGTTCTATTATTATTCTTCATTCTTTATAAATGTGTTAACCATATATTCTCGACAATTATCCACCTTATTTGGCGAGACCGTGGTTCGAACCTCCAACGGTCAGTTGGATCGGTTTCTCTGTCCACGCATACACTGTTTGAACCGGTCCTCTGTTTCGTGTGTCCACTCTCTCGAGCGTCTATTCCTTTCGAGGGGGTGCCATGGGGCTCAATTGTCGTTCTCTGCGAAGGCCGTACATACCATTAAAAGATTCTCTTGTGGGTGCATCTTGAAGTATACCCCACAATCTTGAACAATACTTGAGCATGGCGTCTCTGGTGGTAGTCTTTAAAAAAATTAATTTATTTGTCTACATTATTTGTATTTCATTTAATTTTCTTCTTTTATTAGTACTCTCTATTCAAAATTATGTTTATATATACTCCAAATTTTCTCTTTTCTCGCAGCAAATTTATAACTGATTCCTAAAGACATCAACGCACTAAAAATCTAGTGGCGCCTGAAAAGATTATTCTTTCAGTGATTTATATAAAGGTTGCGAATGATTATAACTATACAATTAACCGCAAAAGTGTTTTCTACCCGCAAGAATTATTCGCCACGGATGAGATTCGATCTCAGGTACACAAGTTTCCCCAGCGGTCGTCTTATCTATTACACCACAGGCACCCTTAATATCACAAAAATGATTTTAAAATATATTTCACAGATTTAATATGAAAAGAAAGAGAACTTCACGGAAACGTGACGATTTGCCATTTGACTTTGAAACTATGAAGGATTTATTGAAAAAATGAATCTAAAAAATCATGTCAAATGCATCGCGCAATACTGTGGCACCATTATTAAAATCTATTTATTTATTTACGTCAAAAAAAACAGTTAAAAATTGCGTATGACGGGCTATGGGGAAAAGTGAATTGTGTGCACATTTTCAAAATTCTGTGATCCCTACACTAAATCATATACTACTTAAGTTTTGAATTTTGAAAGGGAGAAAAAAAACAAAAAAAACTCCCATGTAATAAAATCGATTTTCAAGGATAAATATGCAATATTTACTTGAATAACTCCTAGATGAAGCGTTTTAGGGCCTTAAAATCTGGAAGTTTGAAGCTGAAGGCCACGAAGAAACGTTCCTCGCTACGTTATCTATAGGTCGAGAGCTTCTTGGACATTCTATTAAAATTTGGTGGTCCGGTGCTTCTCGATAATAGCTCACGTGTTCAGAGACGTGCAGAATCTGCAACTGTATGTCAAATGAAACTAATTACTTGATATTCTAGGGGATTAAATTGTACGGGTGTATCTCTCAGTTTGGTAATAAAGTTAAATAATATTCTAAAGAGTAGGGTTATGCTTGCTCGATCCTGTATTTTGGCACGGACAACTTCAAGTAGCTTTCTCTAGAGTAAAATGCTTTTGAATATTTTTGTGACTATCAAGAAAAGTGAAATGCAGACTGTCCAGGAAGATTGTATAATGATTTCAAATGTTATTGTTAAGGAAGTGTTGTGAATTGTTCCAAAAACGTTTCTATAATTCTGAATAAACCTTTATTCAAAATTTGTTTCAAACATTAATTTCATTGTTTTTTATTTTTATTTTAAATTCTATAAGGACATTGGAAGGTACCTTTTAATTTTTTTTAAACAAATACACACGTTTCGATAACAACTTTCCCTCCCACCCTTTGCGTGGGTGGAATTTAACATGCGAGAGTTCGGTTACGCTAGTTAAACGTAATACAGATACCTGGCTCGTGTATCATGCGGCGAATATGTTTATAAAATGTATCCATAATTGGTGTTTCTTTGTTTCTTACATTCATGTTTCATTTCAAAATTAGGTGTAATTATTGTCAATAGGAGGAATCAAATCGTAACGATTCATGTTATGAAGGAAAAGCAGTGGAGCAATTCACTATGTGTAGAGCTTCATTCATTCACAAGAAATCATTGGAACAGTTGCGTATGGGTATTGTCTTGGCATGTGCCATTTTGCTTTCTCGTAGCGGCGAAAGACAGGTGATAGATGACCGCTTGGAGTCTTTTTCTGTCATCAAGGAAGACAGACACATCGAATTTAGCACTTATTATATTGAAAGTAAGAGTTAAAAATTTTTATTTACAGGAGCACTAAAAATTTCACCTTCAACCGTTGGCAAGATGCTACTCTATGCACATGTGCTACTTAACTGGTAGACGTCAAAACGTTTGGTAAATATAGACATAATTTTTAAGCGTAATCTAAAAGCAAAATTATTCATATTATTTGTGAGGATATGCGTAATTAGCACAACCCGGCAGACCTGTTCTCTCTTCCTTCACTCCCTTTCCCCTCATTTTCTCTCCTTCTTTTTCCATCTCTCGTTCCTCCTCGCTTTTCCCTCCCCCTTTCATCCCTCCCTCTTTTTTCCTCTCGCCTTTCCCATGTCTCTTTCCGTTTCTATTTCCCTCTTTCTCATTTCCCCTTCACTCTTTCCCCTTCTTTCTCTTTTGTCTCCTGTCTCTTTCCGCTTTCATCCTTTCCCTTCTCTATTTACCCTTTCTTCCCGTCCCCTTCTCTTCTCTTCCTCTTCTTTCTCTTTTCCCTCCTTTCTTTTTCCACTTTCTCCTTTCTTATAATTTTCTCTTTCCTTTCCATCTCCCTTTTGCCATCTTATCTTTTCCTTCTCTTTCCTCTCCTTTTTGCTTTCTATCTCTTTCCACTCCTTTTATTCCTCTCGCTTTCCCCCTCTCGTTTTACCCTATCTCTTTTCTCCAACTCTCTCTCTTTTCGCATCTCTTTTTCCTCTCTCTTCCCTCTCTGTAGTTTCCTCTTTTTCTCTCTCTTCCTTTTTTCTTCTTTCTCTCTTTCCCCTCTCTTTTTTCCCTATTTTTTCCGTCCTTTTACATGTATCTTTTCCCCTCTTTCCCCCTTCTCTTTTCCCTCCCTCACTTTTTCCATCTCTCTCTTTTTTCTCTCCATATTTCCCTCCCCTGCTTTCTCCCTTCCCCTCTCTCTTTCCCTCCCTTCTCTCTCCATCTTGCATTGCTGGTTCCTCTTGGTCTTCTCGGCCTCACCCCTTGTCACACGGCAGCGCCCAGCAAAAATGAAGCTGGGTTCCCATGATTGGGAATTGCATTTAACTGAAACGCCATCTTGTGTTGCAGCGCCTTCTAGTGGAGTTACAAAAAATGAACAGCATAAAAACCTCCATGAAAACACAAAGTTGTGCTAACTTTCAGGGAGATCGGTCACACGACCATCCCCTGTGATTCTACCACACCGCTGCTGGCCTCTGGCGGAATATATCAGGAACTCGTCTCTTAGCGACAGGCGAAAAATAACGACCGTGGTGCATCTACCAGCATATTATTTAAATTATTTATTTTCCGCATTTATGTGGTATTAATCGTTACCAAACTTTGCAAGGACACTGCGTCAAATCCTTAAAAAGAGCCTGTAAATATTTCGTGTCTATTGACACACTCATTTTTGTGGAATCGATGTCGATTACATGTCGTTGAATTCAGTTTTTATTAGTATAGATTTGAGTCGTTAACGTTGGCAGCTACTTATTAGACTCTGATTTAGGCAATCAATATTCGCTATTCCTACAAAGGTGTTTTCCTTTTCGTTCTCAAGCGCTAATTATGAAATGTGGAATGATGTAATAACTGATTTCAGCTACGTCAGCTTGTGTTCGTAGTCTATGCTAGTACAAACTTGTGTTTGAGAGCAAAACAGTATTTTCTCTTATCCCTGCTATTTCCTTTACTTCTCGTTTTCCCAGTTACCTCGTTCTATTTCTTGAATTTCATTCCAAATTTCCTCCATTCCCTTTATAGTTTCCTTCTTTTCCTCTTCATTTCTTAAACTTTTTCAATCTATGGCCTCCAATTTTTTTGTTCAGTAGCACGTCTCCTGCCTTTCCCACTTCGTTGCACATTTTTCCTCCTTGAACGGCAGTTGGTCGTAGCAAATCAGTCCCTCTGCTCTATAAACAAATTTCTCTCGCGTGTCTCGCTCAGATCTTTTACTTAGGGAATCGCCCAACCATTCCGCGGTCAGTTTTCCCTCACCCACGCTAGCCAGCTAATTCTCTTTCACTTTTCGTTTCCTGAAAAGTCATAGCCCATTTACATGCCGTTTCGTTCATCCAGTTTTCCGAAGGAGTACACATTTTAGTGAAGTTTGCATTCATAAGTAGCGCATATAGATGTTCTCGCATCATTTGGAAAAAAGTCGAATAAAGGTGAACATGGCAGAATCGTCGGAATTGTATATGTTAAGTCACCGAAGTAAGAAGAGACTTGTGGGAGGTGATTTCATGTTTTGCTTCAGCCACCGCTTTTAGGCGGTGGCTTGCAAGTTGACAGTGCTCTAAAAGGACATGCAAATGTTTCTTGGAAACAGAAGTGGATACATTATAATCGATGTGGATTTAAGCAGACCGTGGGAAACGTGGAAAGCAATCCTCGTACTGAGGAGGAAAATAGAACGGGATAGAATCGGACTCTTTCTTTTAGGGGAGATGGATAAATGGCTCAGGAAAAATTGACCGCAGAATGCACTTAGTTTGCACCCTCACAGCCACCGATGCTCACCTAGGCGCTCTCCGGACGTCGCGACAACCAGGAAGATAGAAATCCGAAAGCGAGGAGGAAGACACGAGAAATATTGCTCGTTTCTGGTAAGTAGTTACGTGCAAAGATGAATCGTGACTGTCAGCGCCATCGTATTTGCAAATGATTATTATGACAAAGATTGACGTTATTACTGAATATTAAAATACTGTAGTTACTAGTGTCGTAAATCTCGCTGTGGTTTCCATTAGCATTGAGGTTAGCGCCATTGCAGTCATTGAGATAAATGTCATGTTCAATCACTTTCTCAATCAAAATCCTACTGGTCCTGAAGCGACTCTGACCGGGATCCTAGTGTTTGAGTTCCGACGGTGGATTCTGTGTAATTTTGGCCATCTAGCTGGAAAAAAATTTCATTTTCCAATGTAATATTAGTGGAGATGGTCTGTTGTGGTATCCAGTGAACATCTAGTACCGACAATCCGTCACCACCAGCACGTGAATCGTACGACCTCCCGGAGGCACTGGTAACGCTGCCTCTCAGGTAAAGTCAACCGGTACATTTGGGTGGATGGAGATTGTAGTTATCAGTGTATCAGTGATGACTCTGCTTTTCAATGCCCTAACATGATAGAAAAGTCTATGTAGGGAAAACAAGTGTTATTAGTAAGGTTGTTAGTAATTAATCGCCGTCAATGTAAGCATTAACAACACGAGTGGCTAGTCAAAAAACCATTTTCTTAATTTTTGAAAAAAAATCATAGAATAAACTAGTATGGCATTTATGTCATCTCATAGACTACATTTATTCCTATCTCTATCAAAAATTTAAAGAAAACAAATTGGCCTTTTTTAAAAAATCTTGTTATTTTCTAATTTTGCACATATTACATGCAATACTGCGCAAAAACTACTAAAATTTTCAAAAATATCTACATGACCTTAATGCAAGAACTAAATATAAGGAGAACAAATTTTATACGAAGGAAAAATGTCTATCTTCAATTCTTTAGCTGTAGAAAGACGCCGGAAAAATTCAAACTTTTGCAATTATCAAAAACTCAGAGTTAACAATGAAAATCGGACCTACAGGACCTTTATAAGTGTATTTTACTCTATTCTTACAAGAAATTTATTGAAAAGATTTTAAACCGTTTTGGGGAAAATTTTGAAAATGTCCTGGGGTCTTCATGTAAAGTACCCCAAATTTTAAAGAATGTTTTTCAAAATCTCAAGGCTTTAACTAGAGCCATATCGACAAGAGATTCTTCAATTTGAAAAAAGATCGTACGAATGGTTTAGGCGCTAGTAGTGTTCACAGACGGATGGACGGATTGACGTTTTGCTTTCAATTGGTTTTTCGGCATCAAGGACGCACAAAACTGGGATTCTGGCTACAACCTGTGTTAGGGGACTTTTTTTATCTTAATTTAGCAACTGGAAATCCAGTTGCAAGTTTACCCACTTTCTTGTTTTCACGGCCCGGCCATGAATTTTTTTCTGTCGAAAATTCGCCGTTTTTTCACGCTGCATTACATAACTTTCTCTATACTACGTATATTACTCCGTATACGAGACCGTACGTATACGAGAAAGTAAAAATGAAAACGCTCTTACAATTTTAATATGATGTAAGTATTATTCATTTGGAAATGTATAATGAACATTTCATTATCATGGCACGAGCCATATTTCCATTTCAAACGTTTTCTAACAGTCCGTGCGCCATGCGATGTGTGTCCTCCCGGCGCTGCTTCGCTTTGCACCATGTTCTGAGACAAGGTCCTGTAGTGAACGTAGAAGTTAGTGGCAGAGTTAGTCACAGTAGCCTCCTGTGTCCAGACTTGACGCATTCGCGTTGTGCTTAGACCAGCGAAATCGCTTTCTGCCTGCATGTACCAAAGACTCAGACTTCCATCCACATGCAAGCCGCGAAGCACGTGTGTTTACTGTTATGTTGACGAGTTAACAAGCAGAGAAAGTGATTATTATTCAGGAAGTACCTGTTTTTTCATTTTAAATTATGCTGTGGATTGTTATTGTTACTTGATTTTTCTATTTAAATGTGATTTTACGTTCATAATATGACAGATACATTGATCTACCACCCACACCGTTTTCTCATCTTAACGATGCAGAAAAGATAAATTTTGGACAATGACTCGTACGTGGGGTACGGTTGGACATTTTTCTGGCGAGAAAAATGCATGAAAATTCAATTTTTCGTGGTTTGATTCACACAAATGGCTAACAGATAGTGAAGTGAAGCTTTATGGTTGTCCATATCATTTATGGTCAATTAAAAAGAGTACATGGAATAGAGATGGATATTTTAGCATGAAAAAATATCAAAAGCAATACAAAAACACGAAATGTGAAAAAAATCTCATACGTAATTCAAGGAATCTTAAACGCTTGGAAATATAATTGAATCCGATCTCTGAATGTCAGAGCAACACAAACTCACAAAACTATTTAGAATCCGAATATCTTGAAATCAGGCCTGTGTGTGCTTCCTGGAAATAACGCTTTGGAATTTAATGATAGTAATGAGACAATTGTTTTGAATAAAATGTATAAAATTACCCAAAGAAATGGATTAAGGCAGGGCATGGCCCCCATGCCTCGCTTCCTGGTATCCGCCGCAATTCAGTAATCTGTTTTGCCTACCCTGAACATTGTTCACGAGCCGCCACTGTTGAATTTGAAAAGCGAGGAAAAAAGGTTGTAATGATAGAAAGAAATGGTTTAGAAATGAAAAAAGGGAAAATAGTGTACTTAGATGAAAGTGAAATAAACATTGGTCAGTATATCGTGTATTGCGTAAATTAATTAATTTTTGACGGCACAATCAACAACTTACGAATGTATTATTTTTTCGCTTTGTAAGAAAATACTTGTAAAGGGTCCCTGTAGATTAGATACTTACGCTAATAAAAAATATTGCTATAACAACAACAATAATAGTAATAATAATATTAATAATAATAATAATAATAATAATAATAATAATAATAATAATAATAATAATAATAATAATAATAATAATAATAATAATACACTCCTCGGGAGTACATGACCTTGTAGTAGGTGGTGGATCTTCAGTACCCCCATAAGACTGAGAGCGATGTCGTCGGTAGCCTAGCTACTGGTAGAGCCCCCCTTGCTCAATAGATTGAAGCTGGGGCCAGATGAAGTTTTCCAGGCGAGAGCCTCAGCGGCACCGAAGAAGAAGAAGAAGGGAGGTTTGATGAAGAAGAGTCATCTCGAACACAACCGTAGCGTTTGATCCGCAGCGAGCGGCTGCAAACAGCATCTGTCTCCATGTTAAGAGCGGCTGTATCCACAGTGGAAAGTAGAGAGGGAAGACCTCTGCACTTCCTGTTATCGGCCCACGGAGGGTACAGAAGAGAAACTGGGTTGGCACAATGATGAGTGTAGATGCCCAACCATGCATTAGCCAGCGAAGGAGGCTGCCTTCAGCATTCAGTGAAAATCTCGTAGGGCTGTAATGCCGTCTGGAGATCGGAGAGAACCTTACTGGGCCCTGCGGGGGGATGTCCCAAGTCCATTGTTGGTGACAGTAATGGATGACAGGAAATAACCCATGGGTTAAGTGTGATCTGTGAACAGGTAATTGCTTCCTGCGAAATCTCACTTGAAACCAATAACCAAAATGAATAGAACAAGAAATGTAATGAATCTTAACGTGCAATGTTCTATCAATGTCCCATACTTGCTCAGAAACCGAGCTACTGTTGTTACTTTGTCGGCGTCTGGCCATCCCATGGATGTTAGTTCCAGGGACCCAGACGAACTCGACATCATCGATGGACATGGGATGAATTAAAGAATGTTTTAAAGGATATGTGGTGCTTTTATTACGCAAAAGCGAAACATCGGCCGGGATATAGAAGTTTTCACAATATGGAGAGAGCGGAACCTATATACGAGACCTATCCGAGATTCGAAGAAGCTTGCCAGTCACCGTCGATAGCCCAGTAGTGGAACATTCACACCAGAACAACTTGCTGACATTGAGGTATGTGCGCAGTGTTTATGTTCTTCGATCAAACTATCTACATGACAAACATTTAGAACCATCTAATATCCCTGAAAACGATGGTCCTGTGGAAGATTTATCTCTTCCCAATGAAACATCCGTCAGCGGTGAAAATTAATCTGGCTATGAATCGCAAGATTAGGACATTCTGCGAAATCTCCTTCGTTCATCCGCTTCCACTCGCATATCGTGCACCGTTGAGGAGAATATATGAAAATGCTAAAGGTAAGATAGTGATAGAGACAACGAATTCTGTTTTAAATTAGGTGGTACAGACCCCTGATAGAGATCTAGATATTACTGAAATCAATCACATCGTGTATGCAACTGTATCTCAGGTAATCTTGGGTCCAGCCAAGAACACCGACGACCTTCAGTCCCACAGAGTAAACAGCTCCATACCACTATGGGCGAAAAGAATTATGAGACGGATAGCCGACACTTGGCGAGAAATAACGCTCTTATCAGAGGGATCTATTAAATCAACGCACACCTCTAAAGTTCAACAAAAATACTCCGTGTTAAACAAAAATACAAAATTCAAAATGACACAACAAGACTAATGGTAGCAGAGAAGCTAACAGAGAAAATTCAAGCATGGTTTGAACCAGACGCGAAGATATTCTATCGCAATCTGAGTCAAAAATCGAATGGCAATGCTGTCCCTCCTTCAAAAGATATCGTCGAAAAAATTTGAGTAGGAATATGAGGCGTAAGCTACAACAAAGATGCATGCATATTCAATTGATGCTGCCGATGAACTGGCGGGAACAGTGAAACTTGTTTACGAATTCTCGAAAGAGCTTTTGCTAGATGATTCTCATCTAGCAAAAGCTGTTAATAAAAGTTTAGAAAACCCAAAGTGAAATTTTTCAAGGACATTCACTATGACACTGACAGTCGTACAAATGGCGCAGTATTGGATATCTATATACTGAGGGGTTTATGGTTGGAAGATCAAGTAATTGAAACAAAGAATTATCTTAAATACATCATCAAAGATCCAGATGTGCCTTGTAATGATTGTCGGGTCTGTGGTAAATGCAGCGAGACTATTCAGCACATTATCTCAGGTTGTAGTGTACTAGCCCATACTGAGTATAAGAACAGACATGATAGAGTTAGACGAATTATCCATGCCCAACTTGTCAAGATCTGTGGTTTAGCAACACGGCATGATACACCATATACAAATATATCCCAAAACATTTTTTTGAAAACAACAGATATAAGCTGTATTGGGACCGAAGTATAATTTCAGACCGAGTGTGCACCACAACAGATCTGACATAACACTTCGGGATAAAAACAAGAAAAAAGTATGGTTCATGGGTATGGCAGTCGTCCATACTAGCAATCATACAACAGTGTATCAGGCTTAGATCCAGAAGCTCCATATCGTGAAGGAACAGTGGAATATCCTAGAAACAAAGACTGTCCCTGTTGTTCTTTTAGCAACGGGCGTCATTCCGAAGACCTTAAAGTACTCACTTAAAACACTCGGAATTAAAAAGTGTGCCACCGTCAGTCTTCTGGAATGTGTTTTACTCAGTACGTGCTCCAATGACCAATGTCAGGAAGTTTCTGGGAAGTAATGGAAATTTGTAGGTACTACAACAATTGGTGTAAATTCGTTACTGAATTGTACTAATAAATATGTATTTGTTGGTCGTCTCTATGAGAACAACTTTTTTATTTATTGAAATAGAATTAATTTCTAACATCTATAAATATCTTGGTAGTAATGCTTTAATGATATTTGGGTGACTTCTGTCTCAGTACCAGTGAACTGTGCATGATTAAATAATAATAATAATAATAATAATAATAATAATAATAATAATAATAATAATGTGTGAGACATTATTTTCAATGGACGCGTATATTGAGAAAGGTAGCCGTGATTTTGACGATTCTCGACCTAGCGTACAAGCGAGCGAACGTGTCATATTGGCAACATCGCGCGGATTCTCCATAAGACACATTGTGCCTTCACTTGAAAAGCATATACTAATTACAGTGGAGAGAATATGTCACGGTCGCTTCGTGTCTCTCTCACCCCTGCTTCAGGCCCAGGCATGGGGAACACCGTTACCTGGCCGGCAATGTCCGACAATCGACTCAAAATGCCAAATAAAAATATGAAACAATTAATTTAAAAATTCATTAATTTATTTTTTGTAATCAATGGGATCTTGCTGTTGTCAGTACCAATCAGTCCGGTGTATATTCAACTGTTTATCCCTTGATCATCGTTGAACCTGTTTGAAATTTCATTAACCACCCGAGGTCGAAAAGGCCCGTGCGGAACTCCTGGATAAAATAAATATAAGGAAGGAGAGAAGAGAACACATCAGGAAGAATTACGATATTTGATTATCACCTATCATAATTTAATGTTGCACGAATCAAATTCTTCAATAACCTAGTGGATATTATCATAGAAAACTGTGTTACGTATGGTTTAGGTTGTGAAGTACTCTAAAAGGGAAACTCAAGTTCTTTGACATTCAAGTGAAGATCATTCAATGTAATGCTGACATTCATTACTTGAGGAAATAGTAAATTAAGCTGTTTTCCTGGACAGTGATTTTTGTTTCATGAAACTCTTTACATATAATTTATTAGTTTATGATAGAAAAATACTTCATTACCTACATACCGTCATTGCGGTTAGGAAATAACTTCTTTAAAAATATGTCAAATGAGAATTCCTTTATTTTCGATTTCTAAGAATGTCCTTTCATAACACCTGATTTCTTATACTTAGGCTTGAATTCAGTGTTAGTATTTTTCTGAGATGTTCCTCACAAAAACGAAAGAAACAATTCTAAGAAGGAAGAAGGTTTCACATTTTGATAACTAAATTCTATACATTTGTTTTCAATATTAAAATAGAATTAAATGGATAGCGATATGATATAACCGATATTTTTGTACGAAATTTATATATTTACTTTGAAGCATTTTCTGGCTGATCCCATTACTTTTTCATCTCTTGCTGGCGTCGAGTTTCGCAGATAACCCAGTCACTCTAGAAAATACGCCACTGACTGTTTTTTTTTTCTGCGCCGGAAATATTGCAGCTTTGCTGTGGACTTGTGCCCGCTGCTATTATTTAAACGAAGGAAGTGAGATTACAATTCCAAAAGAATACTTTGATAAAATTACCAAGTACATCATTAGAATGGCTAACGAAAGATGGATATTCTACTATTTCACTGCTGATACTCATAACAAAAAAGTTTGTAAAATGTTGAAAACCACTTCCGAATATCATCACCGTCATTCTTTTTTTTTTTTAGAAAGTTAACAATTTCAAGGGTTGGAAACACTCTATTGAATTGTAAAACTACCTTTTAATAATCTCAAGTCATACTTTAATTGTCTGTTTTTGGATTATGTTCTTTTCATCGTTCATCCCCTCCAGTTTTACCTTGTCTGTTAATATTCTGAAAAATGTTCTTGCACGAGTGTGTTTCTTAAGAACTGCACTCGCAGATATTCATAGGCAACGAGCATAAGGAAACAGCGACAAGGAAACACGGGCGTGCGCGTGCGCGGCAGGTGCGTCCAGCGGCCGGCCGGGGCTTGGCGTGCGTCTGACCCGAACGAGGCCGCCCCGCAGTGAATCCCCGCTTTTCGCCACGCGGTGGAGGGAGACGCGTGAATCAGATCCCGTGAGCGAGCGGCGACCCGTCCGGGCGAGGCTACGGCCGCCCGCGTCTCCGCCACCGCCACCTCCTCCGCCTCCACCGTCGACGTCTCCGGGGCTTTTCCGCGCGCACGACCCTCTCTCCCCAACCGGTTCCCAGCGCAGCGCCGGCGCCGACGCAGCCCGGACCGGTCCACGGGCCGCGCGTTGACGTAGGTTCCCTCCGGGTGCCCCGCCCCGTCCCGTCCCTCCTCTCTCCGCCCGGCTCCGCACGCTGCGCCGCGCCCGCGCCCCTGGCGGCCGAGGCGCGCAACCGCCTCCGCCGCCCTCGGCTACATCAGCTGGAGCGCGGCGGGCGCCAGCCGTCAGTCTGCCGCCGGCCCGCTTCGAGAGAGCAGCCGTCGCTGAGCCGGGTCGTGTCTTTGCTCGCAGGTATCTCCGGTAGCGGCGACGACGCGCGGAAGACACCGAGAACGCGCCGTCGGCCAGCCATGGACCCGCGCCGTCTGCTGGGACGCGTGTCTCGCGAGTAGGACGAGTGCCTCTCGACGAAGAAGATTCCGTGCCATGGAGAGCCAGCTCGCCAACCTACGACGGCACTGCTGAAGATCGCGCGCGACGTGTCAACCGCTGACTCCGCGACAGTCGCCAGGGAGAAGAACGACTCAACTCCTCGGTCGAGTGTGCGATTGACAGTGAGCGTGCGTTTTGAGCCAAGTGACGCGATGCGTTCGTTGATGAGCAAGTACAAGATGCGGCAGCACCCGCAGCACGGCAGCGAGGTGACGCTCACCTCGTTCATGGCGGGGGAGGGCGACCCCGCGGCCGCCAGCTGTGAGTTGCCGGCCGTGGTCAACCCCGTGATGACCACGTTGGACGCGGAGGCCCTCTCCGAGCTGGCCGCCCGAGACGCCACCGTGCCCAACAACCACCACCTCTCGCCGGCGCTGGCCAGCAACGGCTGGCTCACCGCCGCCCCGCCCGGAGGTGAGTGCCTCTGCCACACGCGTGCTTGCATGAATGTACACTTGTTCTTTCACAAACGTTTATTGAGATATATGCACATGCATTCACATACTGCATACATGTACACGTACACACTTTCGAAGGCATCCCTACTTTTTAACACTTCCAACGAAAATCTCTTTGACCAGGAAAGGGTTAATAAGCTTAGAATACTAGAAACGTCTTGGCCAGATTTTTTTGCACTACTTTTTGGTACATTATATGTTCTGCTTCTGTCGGGAACGTTACAGTGTAGTGTTGTTTCACAAAGTATCTGCGTTTTACACTCGAAAAAATAGGCGAATCTCAGACGACATCTCCAACGTGATGAGATTTTTTTTCCTCGTTTGACTTTGACGTACGTTTGCTCCACGATGTAATTAATACTTTCCAAAAACATTAACAATAAAATAGGACGTTTTATTTACTTTAAATTTAACTTTGCTGAATTCAATCTCAACTTCTAACGTCTTTTAAAGTCCCATTTTTATCCTTATTTTACTCCGTCTATGCGTAACATATCTCGCCCAATAATGGATGAAAAACAGATTTGTATGTAGAAAAAAGTAGAAAGATTTTGCCTACACAATTTCGAATGCATACAATGACGAACTTCAAATTGACTGCTACACTTGATCGCGTGATCCAGTACATTTTCCCTATTTACGGAAGTACAAAGTCTATTCGTCAGCAAAAACACTCGGTGCCACTTCCTTGTGGTAACAGCTGCTTCCAGGTATGTAGGACAAGAGAGGGGAAAACGTATTTCAGGACATAATTCACTCTCTATTTATGTAACAAGTACCATTTATGAAATTTTAAAAGCGTTTATGAAATCACACATTTTTCAAACCTAATATTAAATTCTGTTTCAATCTATTTTTTAATAAAAATCAAGAGTTTTTTTCGTTGTAATAACCTAATGTAACATATCATCAGTACTATGAGACGTAAAAATAAACCGTTACTGTGTAGAGATCAAGCGATAAAAAAGTTGCCAACATCTTACTTGCGATGAGTCGTTCCAGAAATGAGTAACAAAGTAATAAGAAAGAAAGTAGCTTATACTTCCACAGAAGCAAGCCCCTGCAAACCTGGTGGGCCATTACGTGAATTCCTTATAAACGATGCTTGCGTCCGTACTTTATTACCAATGTAATATACTTTCACAGCTCAAAATCAGAGGCAATTCTAGTTTGCGGAAGCCATGCTCGAGTCGCCTTTTCCTCAGAGTATTTTTATTGGAGCAAAGTGGACACAGCGCGAGCAGATTAAGTTTAGTTTGACTACGTTTGGCCTTCAGGGTTCGTAGTTTAGCAGAAAGCGCGCAGAATTTTCGAAACGATCCGTCTATCTTGTTCCGAGTGGGAGTGAAGGAAATGTAAGAAGAGGCATTATGTCGTTCCTGGAACACAAACATTGCTCAGAACTCGCATATACATTACCAGCAGTTTTCATGTTAAGCACTGTATTTTATGGAATTGTACTTTTTATACAAGTTAATAACAAGTTCAATCTTTGTTTGAAAGGCAATCGTTTATTGAACTCAACTGTTGTTTTTATTGTAGAGCAATATGATTTTTATTCATGTTATCAATATAACGAGCATGATCATTAGTTTTAACGATACATTTTGTGTAATGGAAATCTAGGTTACATCTCCACACAGACGATAGTATAAAGAGGCCGGGGATTTTATGCATGTCGTGGTTTCAAAAAGAAACGCCGTTATTTCTTCCAAAAAACATTATCCTCTTATTCAAGCACTTTTGTCATAGTCTGAGTTGGTCCAAACATAGGTTCTTGGAGCCTACGCAAATAGCACCGTACGTGCGCATTTCAAGTGCCTTTACGTTGCAATCAGAGCGCAACACAATTGCAAAGAAAGTGGATACAATCATCAATGAGGATTTTGAAATGTCTGAAGAGAGAACTACACATAAATTGAATATATATTAGATTGTTTTTAATCAAGTAAGATCAGTTGCTTCACGTACATTTTGATGGTAGTTATCGTAAATCAATTATATTTTAAAATACTCGAGCAAACTAATGCAAGACACAGGACATAATTCATTTAATTTTATAAGCGTTGTTTTAATCTTCCCTTTACTATTTCCATGGACAAATAGTTTATCAATCATAGTCAAATATTTCAATTATGATAGACGACAATGTGGTAGTTATCTTTATTCGTGTCATACAGTAAAGATTACAAGGGAGAGCCTGCCGAGAAATTGAATTGATAAATATTACACAGTAAATTAATTCCTCTTTACATGTAGTGTTCTTCGAAGTCCATTACACGCCAGAACTATGTAGATGAAATATAAATATTAAATCAACAAAAGACATTTATTAGTAACGGGAGACGTCTTACTCGAATGGTGTCCTCTTGCTAATCTCTCTCTCTCTCTCTCTCTCTCTCTCTCTCTCTTTCTCTCTCTCTCTCTCTCTCTCTTGGGGAGAGCTGTGAACATCGCGTCATGAAGCATGACAAATTGGAAAGTGATGCCAGCAAACCTGTGGCAAGGAGCACTGAACTGGTGAAGAGGTACGCGTCGTCGGTTGCACTGTGACTCGCCAAATTCGCCAATCGGGAGTCGCCAGGCAGGAGACGTTCTTTTGCGTTTCATGAAAGGAAATTCGTCTCGGCAGCGCGAGAACCTCTCACGCCAGACGAGAATAAAGCAACTCAATTTTGCGCTCTGAACTTGACCCGTGTAAGACTCCGTAGATGGGACCACAAAAGCACCTCTTATGGAAATGAGGCGCTACATTATCGGGAATCTTTTAATATGCAGACCTGATTAAAGCTTGGAATCTTTTAATATGCAATACTTATTACGGGCATCGGACCTTTTCCGTTATACCAGTTCACTAGGCGAGAGACATTTTGGAATCGATTCTCTGCAATGTGAACAGATGAACGTTGTTATACCAGTCAATCAACATATACGCGGTACATTTAAACGTTCGTTTTACATAAAACGCATAGTATTATTACAATTGAATAGTAATTCTATTACTGTATTACTAATTTATTAGTGCTATATTGACTACTGCCGCTCCGAATCCCCCCGCAAACCCGCAATTCGACTAATTTTATATTACTAGTTGGTAAATAGGAATTTTATGGTGGACACTCTTCCTGCCGGCCCTCGCTGTCGAGACCTGGTCCGCCCCTCCGCTCTAGCTCCGGCGTTCACGCTGTTTTTTATAAACCTCTCTCACTTTCAAGAGAATTTATTTTGAAGGGAACACTCACATTAATGAGAATTCCTTTTAAAGGGTGTAGTAAACAGATAGACAAAAAGTAACTCACCTATTGATTCGCATTATTTATTTTTGTGATGTATTGTAGGAATTGTTCATCTCGGCAATACAAACCAATTTAAAAGACTTACAGGGCGAAAAAACACACAAATTCCAGCCTCAAAAACACGCAATTTTACGCCGATCCAATGAGAAAAATGTATCATGAAACGTTTGATTTGTTTATGAAACAATTTAATAATTGTAATTTTCTTATTACGAAGAGTCAATATGAATTTCCAACAACTGACTGAGAAGTTCAAAGCGGATGAAAAAGCAATAGATTTCTTCAAGAAAAAGGAATATTACATAATTTATTATAATATTACATACTCTGATTTATTTACGTCATTTTTCTATGCTTGCGTGATGAATTTTTTTTAGTTGAAGTTCTCGCGTTGTTTGCTGAAATTGGTGTACTATCAAATGTTCAGTGGAAGGTAGAATTGCGTTTGTTTGCGACTGTTAGTCTTTTAAATTGGTGCGTATTGTCTACCGAGATGAACAATTTCTACAACACATCGCAAAAAGATAGAATGCGAAGCAAACGGTGAGTTATTTTTCTAAATGTCTATTTATGTATATTTATTTATTTATTAAGCAATTCTTAAAAGTGAGTGTTTCCTTCAAAATAAATTCTCTTCAAAGTGAAATGTTATGTGAAACTAATGTTTAAATGTACAGTGTAAATGTTGACATGCATCACAAGGTTCATCTGTTCAACGTTTGCATTGTATGGAACCTATTCTTTTAGGGTGAACGAAATTTCTCGTGTCAAAGGAACTGAATCTCTCGCCTAGTGAACTGGTATACGTATAACGTAAATGATCCCGGGATCTTGTTATGTAGCTGTAGTGTATTTGAGAATAATCATAGTTGAATTTCTTAACTTAGAAACCCAGATAGCCTATTTATTCAGAAACAAAGAATAATGCAATCTAGCAACGGAATTACAAAGAAACAAAATACTACCAACTGGTGCTCATATACTACAATAGTAGACAAAGCACTCACTTTCCTGCATTGGGACCAGGGTTCAAATTCCCGTCGAACAGTGAGGAATTCGTGGGGGACAAAGTACGTTATCCACCGTTTCCTCTGCCTCTCAATCCATTGTTGATACCTTTCTTTAATCATTATATCATTAAGACAGCGCAATTTGGGTGTCTGTATTCATTCATAATTCAGAGATATTGCATAAGAATTTGAGGAATTGTTTGATTGAGTAATGATTTTGAGAATTTTTTTTATTATTATTTATTTATGAGGAGTAATTTATGATGGACACGTAAAGAATAGAACATAAAGCTCTTATATTGGTTAGAGTTCCGAATACAAACGTATTTGTTTAGTTTTTCACTTCCGCGTTTTTTTCATTTATTTTTAGAAGGATGAGAAGAATCTTAAACGATTAACGTTTCAAGGAATGTAGAGTGGAAAACGAACCGTTCGATGGAAAGTCTCTGAGGTGCACTTGTATTTCATTAATTACCTTAAGTGAAACTTCAGCTTTTCAGAATGGGGATAAAAGTATATTGTCCGCGTTGTACTACATTGTTCTAAACATAATAGGGATAAGGAAGAATTCATACCAAATTTGCAGTATATTCTAATGCCAGAGATACATACGTATTACATACGAATTTCATATAATGTAATTCTGTGCCAGAGATACATACGTTGGATATATTAGTGAATCTTCAGAATTCGGGTGTTAAAGTTATTTAAGTGAGCCAAAGATAATTCTCATTAATGTTAAAATACCGTTAACTGATTAGCTTCACAAATATTAGAAGTTCTCAAGTATAATTTTCTAACGATTAATGTTAAAGGTCGCCTTAATGCGAAGAACGATTGTGTTTGGAGTTAACAGCTTCTGTCAAACTGCACTTGTCTCATCAGATAACAACGCCCGTGTGAGTAAACGCTCTTCCGAATCCTAAATATCGTTCGTCAAATATTTAGGAAGGATAATTTTGTGAAGTTCTTAGGTGAAGAAGAAACGTTTCAGATAATCTTTCACACAGCAGTCTATGAGATGTCATGGTACACACTAGACGCCTAAAGTGGAAAATAAAGCATAAGAATGGATCAATGAATCAATGACACTTAACTAACACACTAGACGCCTAAAGTGGAAAATAAAGCAAAAGAATGGAAGAATGAATCAATTTGTTCTTAGTACACAAATTAACTAGGTAATTGGCATATCATCGTATTTCAGTTATTTAGCATGATTTATACAATGCAAAAAATGTGTGTGTCGCAATTATTAACCAAAATACCTGTGAGAAAGAATGTTTGAAAATTAAAATACTAGTGCATACATAAATGTAGATGTTTGTATGAACAAAACATGTCATGGCGTGAATTATGTGCAAATGAATATTTTACACTAATAATAAAATGCACGAAGTATGTCATTGATTTGCAGCATTTTTCTTAATTCTAGTTCCTCTTAACACCTCAAACAGTTGACGTATATGCTTGTGGTTGAAATATCCGCGTGACGACAGACAATCCATGTATTTGGTTATGTTACCATTATTTCTGTCAAATTAACATGATTAAACTACACACACTGTTACTTCCAGCAGAGAAAGAGATGTGAAAGAAACGGTAGCGCTTCATTAACATAACCCGTCTCTGTCAGAATGGAGATACACCAATGTCGTTTAGTCGTAAATTTTGGAAGGATTAGTCGTTTGGTTTGACACGGAATGCTACCAGCGTCGCATATAAAACTTGAGGAACCAACGCAATGAGGGTCCAACGCGGAGAATATCTGTTAAAAAAAATCGATATGTTGTTCAGATTTCAGCTCCACAAGTCCGTCCTCCAGGGAATAGCCGTCACTACTCCGCCTAGTTGTTTATGATAATGACCATGCTGATGGATGGATTGATTACCCAGGCACACAAAATAAAATTGTCAGACCCAAAGACTTGACACATGTTTCTCTATGTATTTCAACACGCTGAACCCAAATCTGAAGACACAATTGCGCCATCACCGACAATTTTTTAATCGCAAAAAAACATCGTGACGTATTTTTTTGGGGATGGGGTTGTTGTGAGACGCAAAGATTTGACACATGTATATCGCTCTATGTATATCTCTGTATATTTGACACGCTATGTATATCGACACGTTGAATCAGAAATCAGAATTGCGCCACCACCTTTAATTCTTTTTCGGGGGTTGTTGTCAGACTCTAAGACTTGATACATGTTTCTCTGTGTACGACGACACGCTGAATCCGAATCTGAAGCCAGAATTCCGCCGCCACCCCCCAGTCTTTTTAAGCCGCGAAAATCCACCGTGAAATTGTAGATTTTAAATTTCAGGCTGTTTTGGGGAATTTAAAAATAAACTGGAGGGCGGTAGCGCAATTCTGGCTTCAGATTCAGTTTCTGCACATCGACATAGAGAAAACTGTGTCAAGTCTTTGGGTCTGACAACTTTTTTTTTGTGTGTGCCTGTGTTATTTCAAGTTTCCGAGCTCGCCACCTGCTATGGTCATTATTTCCATAAGTGAAGTGCATGCTTATATCACGTGAGATAGTGTTCTTCCTCCCTAGATGGCGAAATCCGGCGCCCACCTGCATGTTGGCTTGCGGGGTTTTCCCCATTACATTACAAAAAATTACAAAAAATTCATTACAAAAAATTCACATACAATACATGTACATTATTTTACAACACTCTGCCAGATGACATTAAACGATTAAATTCGATAGAAAAGTTTAAATTCCAAGTGAAATCGTTTCTGCTGCATAACTGTTTCTATACCATTAGAGACTATACTGAGCATCACAAGAAAAGTAACATTAATTTTAACAATGATACATAATGCATTATTTACCATTTGCACTGTATAAATGTGTATAAACAACCTGTAACAACTATTGTACTACAGCCTCCGGGTCAATGACCCCCATCTCGATCAGGTTTTTCGTCCAGTTTCCCTGATCCATTGAGCAAATGCTGTTTGCTTCTGGACATAAATGTAACTTCATTTTCTGTGCACGTCTTCTAGAATTCAATGGAAAATACAATTATTCAAATTATCGTTTCCATGTTGTCGCGGCAGGAAGTATTATTCCGAAGGACAACATGGATAAGAGCCAAAATTTATTGCTTATTTATCCTTGAAAATAGATTTTATTACATGGGAGGTTTTTTCTTTTTTCTTTCTTTTCTTTTTTCAAAATTTAAGCAGTATATGACTTAGTGTAGGTATCACAGAATTTTGAAAATGTGCACACAATTCACTTTTCCCCATAGCACGTCATACGCAGTTTTAACTGTTTTTATGACGTCAAATAAATAAATAAATAAATAAATAAAAAATCTCTCCCATCCATGCATCATTCACCGCCGGGGCACCGCCCCAGGCGGGACAAACTCTGTGCTGGTCTCCCGACATGTGAGATAGTGTAATGTGCGTGTTAGTGTAAGAAAGGGGGATGGTTAGAACAAGTAAGAGGAATGAAATATCGCGCGCGGTCTGTGACACGATTGTTAGGCTGTTGCTCCTGCATTCGCCTAGTATTGTTCGAAGAAATCACGGAAAACAACCTATCAGAGCAGCTAGAATTCTCCTTCAGTTTAACTCGACCCAGCTATCTCGCTAGTGTCGAAAATCCTGTCACCGTGGGGACCCGAACTCGAGGACTGCCAGGTCAGAGTGACATCAGTTGATGCCTTGAGCACGCTGCTGTTGCTGTTGCTGCTGCTGATGAACCAGCGCCCGCAATCCATCCTTTCGGAAGCGGAGTTGCATTATAGAAGTGCCGCGTGGCCCTTTCGTCGGAAGAGCTGGAGGTGCGCTGCCGTAATCTATTGAGGTTGGTCGGGCGTTGCCAACTCGGCGCAGGCGGCCGTAGGCGGCGCCCGTGGCCGGGGCTTCCGCCGCTTTGTGCGGACGCGCTCCGCCGCCGCCGCCGCCGCCGCCGCCGCACGGCTCAGCGGTGTTCAGGCATCTCAAAGCGAGGTCGGCGCCGCGTGCCAAAAAACAATCCATGTTTTTATAACATCGATATTTGCGAGCAGAAACATCGATGTTTTCAAAAAACCTCTCGTGAAAACTTCCAGTATCTATTTTATTTGTGGATTGCTCTCAATCAACAGCCATCGACAACTCCCACCGTTGACGATCCCCAGGCGGCACGAAACTGCTATTCGCAACCTTTCTCCAATGTTGTTATCTTTTTTGATTATTTTCTCCGTGGTAATATCCTTAAACTGCAATTTGAACCTTGATTACATAGAACATTTATTAGAAAATTGTGATGACAGTCAAATTTAAGGCAGAATCTACTTTCAACTAATATTGACGTGTTATGTATCGCATTAGAACCAGGACATTTTACTTCAAAATGTTTCATTATTATTAAAGCATCGATATTTTAAACTTAGATACTTTGTCGACATCGACAACATTTTGTTGATATATCGATGTTTTGCTAAAATGTGTCGGGCCTAATCCACGCTCCTTGCACCGCTCCCACGGCAGTAGTTGCCGCGACGCCTGGCCTTCGCAGCCGCTGCGTTTGCCTCCACACACATCACCACCTCCCGACTTCGTCTCTTCATGTTACCGTGGCTCTCTCTAATGTCGCCAACGCTATTCATTGATTCATGTTTTCGGACACGTGAACTGCTTTGGTCGTCACTGTAGTGATTGTTTTATTGTGCGAGGGGCTGAGACGACCGGCGCCGATGTGTACGTCGGCTTGCAGAAAAGTCCCTCTTCAGGTATCTCCGCCAGCGGGATACCGCCTCGGCCGGGAGAAGATCATGTCTCCCGACTGGTCTCCAAACGTGTGTGGTTGTGTAGTGCAAGTAAGTATGTGTGGGTAAGGAGGGGAGTGGATGTGATAAGGAAGAGAAAGGAAGGATCACGGACTGTGGCCCGTTTGTTAGGGTGTTAGGTCGATCATTCGTCTGGTATTAATCAGAGAAGCCACCGAAAACTACTGATAAGAGCAGCCAGCCACTTGAATTCTTCTCCAGACAGTTGCTGAATTCGACCTAACTTTCTAGCTACTAGTATCGAAAATCCGACGGCGCACAGTGTGTAATTTTGGCAATCTAGGTGGACTTAATTCATAAACTACAAAAGTATGGATTGTTTACTGTTTTAGCTATTATATATTGAAACTAAATGATAATTCTCATATATGGAACAAGTTTCGTTAAAATATTTTGACTACAACTATTTTTTTTGCAATAATAAATAATCGCGCATTTCACGACTTGACACAGAAAAACGCCAATAAAGCTTAAAATAAAGTATATACAGTAAATAAATGTAACTAATTATTTTCAATATTAATTTTTAATATTTCAAGAAGAAAATAAAAATATAGATCAGCCACTATGGAAACAAATTAAAGAATTAGAGTAAAAGAGAACTATTACATGCTAGTGTATTTTCAGACGCCATCCGATGAATCCTCGAATGAGGTGATGCCATGTACTTCTTCAGGGTCTTGTTGATCAATGTCTAGCAAATTAACAATTTCTTGATTGTATTTCTTCTTTTTTGGTTTTGGAGATCCCTGTAGACTTGCAATGTATGGATCCGATGTAATGAGAAGCCTGTTCATGAGATCAGTGTTTGTGTCTTTTCTTGATGTTTTCCTTGTAAATAGTTCCCTGAACTTCCTGTTGTCTTTATTTCTTGCTTCCGGAGCTTCTTCAGATAGCTGTCCAATAGGTAGAATGCAACTATCAACTATGTCACTTCCGTGGAAGAGAATCTTATGTAGAGTTACAGGCATGCTATACCACTGGTAATGTTGGAGATGTAGGTCTCGTGTGTCATAAATAAATTTTTGAAAACTATTGAAGTTGATTTTTTAGCACAGTTTAGGCATTCCAATATGATCCCAAAACGTTTTATTATGTCCAGATTTATTCCAGTTATTTCCGAAGATATCTAGGGATTTCTGAAGAACTTTCGGGCGGTATTTCCATCATTAGTATTGCCACTTTGTGGTTTAGGCATATCGACCAACAGTCCTAACTCCTGCCGAAATTTATCTTGGATTTTTTTCTTTCTTTGAGCTACTTTTTATTTATTTTCAGTTCCTCTTACATGACTTGTTGGAATTTCCAGACGATACGAAATGTGCAGGAGACATTCAAATACCCTTATCCAGGAATGAAGAGGAGATATTCCGAAGCAGAGATATTCTTTCTTCACTTTTTTTGTGCTTAGAGCTGTCTGTGTGGAAGAACACGATGAAACGGCATTGCAGACTTTGCCATCCACCATGCAAAAAATCATTTTTGGTGTAATGGAAATTTCTGAATGGAGAAATTGCATAGTAGTGGGAGTTAATAACCCTATCTGTTGTTCTACTTTGCTTACTTCAGTGTTAATTACACTTGACGTTTCTTTTGCAAAAATAAATTCTATAGGGCGACAATACTTAGTTGAAGACGGTGTGGAATATTTCCAAATTACATTTTCTCCACCAACAGTCTGCATTTGTATTGGCACCATAGACACACTAAACAAATTTTCGTCTGAGTAATTTTCTTCAATGAACTTTTGTCTGTATTTGTTTTGCTCTGAACGATCGCAACCCCATTTTATAATAATTTCAAAAATAGCATTAGATTGTAGTTAAAATTTCTCTCTGATATCTTGGATTTCGCACAAACGACGAATTGTATGGTCAATAACTGACTGTAGAGGTATCTCAGCCGATATTTGTCACTTTCACTCCTCCTGGATAGCACATGACTTTTGCTTCCTTAACTCTGTAATACGGTGGATATAATTTACAATTTGTTTTTCGGCTTGCTCTCGTATTCGTGAATATTGCCGAGTAGACAAATTCGTACTCACCATTAGAGCGAGTGCTTGTTTTGGAGAGAGTAAAGATGGTTCCTGATGCAACGATCTTCGAACTTTCTTAATTTTTGTGCCTTTATTAGGAGAAGCAAGTACACGTTCCTTCACTATGTTCGAAGAATCTCTTTTTCCTTCATTCCTTAATTTTATTCCGGTAGCTGTTCCCAATTCTTCTGTGGACAAACATAAGAGCTGTTTTACTCTCCGTCCTTTAGCTCTAGGCCACACGAACTAAATGACATAACTGTACGGCCAACGCCTCTAGTAGTATCATCTAATTGTGATGTCCTTGGAGCAATTGTTGATAAATTTATTGAAAATTTGATGTCTTCCTTCAGCCACGATGAGTAATTTTCTAGAAAACGCTGTTTGTGCCTCGCACATTTTTTCCATTTTCTGGTGATAAACTGGCAAAAAAATTTTAATTTGAATTTTTATGGGCATGATTGAAGTGTCGGTAATAGTTTCCTCACCTAATTCGTGTAAAACATACGATAGCTCGGCGTCATACCGTGCTTCCGTGGAGCTTTCACACCATACATGAAATAGCGTCCTGCGTGAAATCAAGCGCTCCACTGCGAAAAAAATTAAAAACTCGTGAGTGCGCAGGTATGCGCAGCTGATCTTTCATGATTCCAATAGCCAAATGAATAAGGTTTAATACCTACATAGTCACAAACGTCAACTCCTGTAAACTCTGTATTAAAAGTCTAGATACATTTGTAAAATGGCGCGAAAGTAGAACTAAAATTACTTACTTTTTCAAAAGACCCCCACGAGCAATCGCAAACACTTTTTGCTTATCTTTAGGCACTAATAAAAAGAAGAAACACCCAAGAACACAATTATTTAATCACTATCTCTCTGTGAGTAGAAGGCGATGAGCACTGGTCTCCAACACGAGATGAACTGAAATGCGACTGACAGATCCGCGCGGTGTCAGCGCGAGATCGTGCAAGTTTGAACTTGTTCTACTGCCGCCTCAAGCGATGCAGAAGAAAAACAATATCCAATTCATACACTATGGACATTCTAAAATCAAACAAATACCCAACTTAATTCATTTGAGTACTTTGGAAAATTGAATTATGTCCACCTAAATGGCCGAAA
>BLKR01000449.1:244619-349619 GCA_011170035.1 Teleogryllus occipitalis
ATAACACATAATTTCTTATTACACCTAATTAGCATTCATAAACAGATGGAATTATTAATATTTTTTCGATAAGAAATATTTTCTGTATATCCTCTTCAAATTATTTGTTGCTAGGTCTCTCAGTTACTGACATCTACTATTTATTAAAATGTATGATGGTTTGCTTTGTAAACTAGCGGTGCTAAAACTACACACACTTTCTCGCATTTTAGTAGTATGTAGTAACATACTGTTCTCATGTCTTCATAGTGACATATTTCTGTCTTTATCAATATATCCCTGGCAATGAGCGCTGACAGCGAAGCGCGCTTGCAGCGATCGGCGCTGACAACAACGGGTTAATATTTTCTTATAATTTCTTGCTAAAACGCCATTCCTACCATAAATGGAACTGTTTTTCAGTTTGCATTGTTCTGGTTTTAAGAAAGTTCTTTATGGATCACTATCGCTTGTTTCGAGACATTATTTTTCTTCGTGCCTTCAAGATATTCTAAGTTCATTCTTAAATGTATCATTTTCTTTTAAATTAGCACTTACAACCAAACAAATCCATAATTAGTCTCTTCATAGATAATTAAGAAAATAAATATGGAATAATTATTAATTAAGAAATTAAACAGTTATAGATAGCTCGGAGCCCAGTAAAGCAGAAACCCCGCCAATCGTTTCATTTTTGTTGCCAATTCCTTTTCAAAAACTGTTCCAACTTCGTACGTTAATTTTTTGAAATAAAATAATATGAAATAGTAAATAAATGAATGCTATTATAAATAAGTTTCTTTTATTTCCATCACATCATACACGAATATATCCCATTATGAATGTACTAGATACTTGCGCTTATTTGCGTAAGAGGTGCGCTCGGGCCAACGCCAGGTGGATTCTAAGAGAACAACTTTCTTGTCCACTCAGGCAAAAACCGCCATCACCCCCCTCATTACCCCTCCCAAACGTCTCTCCACCTCCTTCCCGCCACCCTCCCCGCCATTCCGCTACCCTCCTCCACTCTTCTGCTATACCTTCCTACTCTACTTTCGTCTTTGATTCGACTCAACCTCCGCCACCGTTGGGCAACAGCGGCGCTAGTGTCAGCTGGCACCAATGGGCGCAGAACCGTCCGTGCCCCCCCCCCCCCCCCCCCCCCCCCCCCCCCCCCCCCCCCCCCCCCCCCCCCCCCCCCCCCCCCCCCGCCCCGCCCCGCCCCGCCCCGCCCCGCCCCACACCGCTCTTGTCCGCTCCGGCCGCGCTGCCCTGCCTTCACCAATCGACTCCCGCCTTCAAGATGCTCGTTCTCCGCTCGCTCTCGAACCTGGTAACTGCAGAGGACAGCTTGTCAAGGTTTTGCCTCATCCGCGGTGCAGATTTCTCAATGGAATTTCTCAACACTTCGTAATTTTAATACAGTCAACTCCGCTTATAATGAACTCGGATACAGTGAACCCTCTGTTATAGTGAATGTAAGGCACTGGTCCCGTTTCACTAACATTACAAATACGCATATGATGATTCGGTTATAGTGAATCTGAACCTCGGCTATAGTGAACGTAGGAATTACAACGTTCTGGTAATAAATTCCCTCCTGAAAAATAATATTTCGCACCAGAGCCACAAATTCCAACTCTAGGCAGTTTGAAAATAATATCGTCGGCCAAAGGTCATAATCGAAGAAGTCTTCTCTGAAGTGTAGGTAGCTGGCCCTGAATGCTGACCTTACTGATGACTAGAGGGCTGATTTTAATGAAACGTCATTTTTTTCTTTTCACTTTCGAACAATGCCTTTTAGTATACACAGTAATTTTATGTTATGACAAAAGGAAATAGACAATTTTTATAAGTTTTTGCATTTTCGTCGATTTCAAATAATAAGTCTTTTTTAACTTTTAGCGTCATTTTTAAGGCATTTGCACTGTTTTTTTATCTATTTTAATATCATTTTAATAGTACTTGCTTTACATAATATTTACGAGATGCAACAAATGTTCCCCTCAGAATTCTTGACTAGCCTATGCGATTTCTTCGCTTAGAAATAGTAATGTCAGCCACTGTATGTAATTTAAGGTTCCTGGGACGCCTATCAGCGTCATTGCCTGTTCGACCGATTTGGGGAAAATTAATGACAGAGATTTCTGGGAAAAGAACAGTCCGAACCAAAAGTTTGCAACCTGAGTTTACTTGAACAAAAGGAAGAAGCCTCTACTACATCAGTAACATATCCCACAGCTTGAATTGTTCATCTGACCTGGTTTTGGTAAAATAATTTACTTCATTTATCTTTCCTTTGAGGACATTATTAATAATTTTTAAGAGCATTTTGCTGATCATTTTTGGTGATGTTTTAGATCATCACAATCCACCCCGTACCAATGACCTTATGCCATTCACGTTCACTATGGAAACAAAGAGCGTGTTCTGTGTGGGCTACAACAGGCTGCGGCGACGTGCGATTGCTTGCTTGACTATTACTAGATATTCCGCGTAAAAAAACTCCAGTTCGACGTAGGTGACTGGAAGCACGCGATTGGCACAGCCTGGTAATTACCACCGTGCCGAGCGGCAAAGTGATCAGTTTTATTAGCCGCTTGCACCATCTCACTACCAAAAGGATATGATATGAGTAAAAGGGCCTTCTGAAAGTGGGCAAGTGTTCCAACAGTGTAAAAGGCACTGAAAGGTGTGAATACTGCATTACGATACTTAGACACAGAGGAAATGAATTAAGTATGGAGAGAACACGAACTCTTGAGATGGATCCACAGAAATTAATGAAAAATGTACGAAGCAAACAGTTGAAAATAATTGATTTTTTTAAGGACAAATAAATATATTGAAATGTTCAGTTCGCGTTATTGATGTATTTTGATGTATATCTTTATTAATAAAATCACTCGTTATAGATTAATTATATTTAATTTTTAAATCATCGGATATAGTGAACCTCTGTTATAGTGAACCCAAAATGCTAGTCCCGTGAAGTTAATTATACCGGAGTCGACTGTACTAGGTAGGTTTTGAGATTCTTTAACAAACGTGAATTGCATATATTTTTGGGCTGCAGCGATGTTTCTCCAAATTTCCCAAAAGTAGCAGTGATGTTTCTCCATAAGTGGTGTGTTGGGAGTTGCACAAGCGTATCGAAAAACATAGAAATTCTTTATCACGTACGCTTCATTTCACATTGAAGCTAGAGAACCGCTCTCACTTGCCAAGGACTCGATTACATTCACATGTATAACCAGCAAAACTATTTTTGGATCGGAATTACATCTTGCTAAATCATGCAGAAAAATTAAGACAGAAAGGAATAATGTCAAAGAAGGAAGAAAATAATAACATTTTGATATGTAACAGCAAATATCAGGAGAGAAGAAAGTAAGGAAAGTGACATGTAAGGAGAAAGGGAAGACGATTTAATTACTCGTAGTCGTTACTACTACTGAATGTGGGGGGAAAAAATAAAAGAAAACGTTCGAACGCAGAGGATTTCGTGTACCTCACAACCACAATACATAACAAGTTGCCTACCAATCAGGGGCAAATGTGTGACTTGGCTACATGCGATTTTCCACTACATTGGGAAAGAGTGGTCTTCTTCGACTCGTACAGTGTAAAGTTTGTAACACCCCCTTGAACTTTGTAACATGAATTGTGAACCAGTCTGTAGAAAGAGAAGCGTAGGAAACGAGAAGAGGCGCGCGTTGGCCGACGCATGCGTCGTCCTTGGGGCGCCCCGGAGGGCCGTAAATCGCCGGGCGTGCCACGGGGCGCGTCTTCTGCCGTGCGTGCGCAAAGGCCTCGAAGAGACACGCTTCACCGCTGCAATCGCGCACTCCCTGCGACCCCGCGCGACACGTGTGGGTCCCGAGGGGTCGGTCGTGGTGAAGTTCACGCGTGATCGAATGGCGCGGGACTGCGAGTAGCGGTTCTCCGCGTCGGCATGCACCGATTGGCCGCCTTCTATATGCCCCTCCACGCTCTTATCCGACCCGCTTCGCTTCGCCTTGCCCCGTTTCGTTCCTCCCCGCGTCTCCCTGCCTCGGCCCGCCGCGCCCTGTCTCGCCCCGCGTCGTTCCGCCCCGCCCACGAAACATCGCTGCATCTCCCACCAAGCGGCAGTTGGTACAATTACGGCCTGTTCCACGTAAGGACTATTCCAGATAAAACGTGTTTATTTTGGGCGGATTCTTGTTAAAAACTCTTTTTACGCATTCTTGACTAACGATTGTATCCCAGAAAAGCGACAATATGTTCATTGTTTCAATGCTGTTGTAGTACAGCTCCATATTTTGACACGGCTTAGGACCTATTAAGATATTAATTCGTCTCTCTAGGTGCGTTCCCTCACTAGAACTGCCTCCTTTAGTGACCCTGCCATTATTCCCCTAGTTATTACCCGAATAAATTTCCAAAGAAGGGAACACAAATATTTCATGAAGTCTCAATACGAGAAAATAATACTTCGCAATACTTCTCAAAGGAAATGTTTGCGAGTATCGAGAGCTACCAACATTTACCGAGATCAGGGAAGAACCTTGACTAAGGTATCTCATTTGTAAAATTTCATGTGGGAGACCAACCTGATAAAAAAACTAAGGAAGCAATTTGAGAAGAGGAAAATCTGTGAGTCTAAGTGAGATTTGAAAGAATAAAACTGCATATTTCAAGCGTTGGTAAAGGGACGGCACAAATTCTCACAGAAAAAATTTCTGCAGTGTTTTCTGAGAATTTAAGTATTATAAAAATTAGTTAAAAGGAATGAATAAGCCAAGCATTGATGGATTGTGTGAGATTTAACACTGGAATATTTGTTTTGCACGTATTTGTGTAAATTTGTACATCCAACTACTCTCAATATCTTGAGAGCGAGTCCCATGGACTCTCAGTTCGGGCAGATAAGGCATCCTTTTATGTTTGGCGTGTATCCCAGTAGCAACGCTTATCCGAAGTTGGTAAATAACGTTTATCGTTTACTTCAATACGTGAAGGATATACAAACCAACACCAGCAATTGCCTACTAACCAGCCCACCGGTGTGAGATAAGATTAAACCTTTCTTTTGCAATGCACTGATCGTGTCTCGAACTATCACGTATCTCGTTAACAATGGAGAGATTGCATGTGTTTAATCAACAAATCCGACCAGAGTTAGTTTCCTCATACATCTTTCTTTCTTTCTTCTCTCTCTCTCTCTCTCTCTCTCTCTCTCTCTCTCACACACACACACACACACACACACACACACACATACATATATATATATATATATATATATATATATATATATATATATATATATACACTGAAAATACTAGGCGTTCAAATATAATTTTAGCAGTGACTGTGCAGAAACATTTTAAAATAAAGAATCAGTATGTGAGCTCAGTAGCCGCCGTTGCCGGTCGCGAGCCCAGGTAATGGATGAGGATTGAGCAATGGGACTGCAACCCATTCTTTGTAAAAACTCTGAGGTGCATTCTCCCCAACACAAAAGCCTCAGATGCGGACAGTCAACCGGTGACTTTGGCTTCGGAATATGACTATCTCCATTGGTGCATGAAATGTGCAAGGTTTCAGGCCGAAAAAGACAGACGTTGTGCTATAAATAAACCAATTGAAATTGGATATTGTAGTTCCAACAGAAACCAAAAGGAGAGGCATGGAGAAGAAGTATTACGAAAATACTATCACATCTGGAGTGGAGTCCCAAAATCACATGCAAAATCCAGCGTTTCAATACTCATTAGAAAAAATACAGAAAATATGTTACAAATTTTGAACAAATAAATGAAAAAGTATCAAAGTCGAACTAAAAATTCAAAACGAAAGTACAACTATCATTGGAGTACATTGTTTTAACGACAAGGCTTTTCGTGAAGAAAAAGAGGCGCACTTTGGTGAGCTTTGTGATACAATGGAAAAAGAGAGCTAGTAAGATGAACTAATTGTTATTGGAGATTAAATTGTGGAGTTGGACACCACGAAAAAGAGGTGGTTTGTGCTTTTGGAGAAGAGGTGGTAAACATCGAAAATAGACTTATTGATGTATGTATGGAGCAAGAATGTATTGTAACAAATACTATGTTCCAACATAAAGACGCATGGATATACATGGGAAGATCCCGCAAGACAACGTAAATCAATTATAGATTTAATGATAATGAGGATAAAATAAACATTATTACCGAATGTGCGTGTTCATAGACAGGCTGAATTACCAGCCACCATCACATGGGAAAGATATGTTTTACGAATATAAAGACAACTGGTCCAAAAATAGACAATGGGCTTATAGAGAAAAAGGAATCGGTCTTCAAGATAGTCTTCTAGAGCCAGTATAGTGTCAAAATACTCAATCAAACTACACTGAAAAAGAAATTAAATTTGGGAAAGGAGGACAGTCCCTCGGCATGTCAAAAGAGAAAGACACTTGAAGGAAAGTATTTTGAAAGCAGCTGAGGAAGCCCGCGAGAAAGAAGAATGAAATATATGGAAACGTTTTCGGAGAATTAAAAAATATATATATTCAAGAGAAAGGCATCTACGAAATGGTTAAATGGTGGAACACGAGTTAGGGAGAAATGTGTACTGATTCGGCAGAAAGTTGAAGCAAGAACAAGAAATGGAAAAAAACATTGAGACAGGATATTTATATACATCAATGGCAAGTAGAAATATGAATATTTGTGACCTTTATAGACCTCCTGAAAGCATATGATAGTGTCCCAAGAAAAATATAAGGAAAGGGTTGATATAAAAGAAAAATGCATCAACCTGGTTAAAAAAACAATACAAAAACACTGAAGCGTCAATTAAAATTGGAGATTAGCTGGAAGCTTTCTGATAAACAAGAGTCTAAAATAAGGATGTGGATTATCTCATATTTTGTTCAATCTACCTAGAACAAGCTCTACACAACTGCCACAGGAAATGTTCAGGCATCGTTATCAAAATTGGAGACGCCGCCTTTCACTTCCTTTTATTTGATGACGACCAGGTAATCTTTGCCCAGGATGAAGAGGACATGATGTTCATGCTAAGAAATCTAATAGAAGAATATAATATGAGTATCAGAAATAAATTTTAATAAAACCGAATGTATGTGCTTTGGACAAGCCATAATGAGTATTGGCATGAATGGTAACAAAATTAAAAGCTGTAACTCCTTCAAATATATTAGATCTTTAATAAACAACTCGAATACATGTATTAACTCAATAGTAAGTATGGGGAAAGAAAGGAATCAAAGCTTTACAGGTCATATAAAATAACAATATTCGCCAAGATAAGATAAAGAAGGATATGCCACTGTGGAGTAGAAAATATAGTACTTTACGGAGCGGAAATACGGCCACAAACACAAAAAATAAGAGATAAGATTAGGAAGTAGATATGGGCTACATGAGACGATACCTCCAACTTACTCGCAGGGATAGAGTGCGAAATGAAGAAATATGAAGAAGGTTGAATAAAATGTGTTCTATTACGAAGACTTTGGAAAATAGAGCACTACAATGGTACAAATACTTTGAGAAAATGTTGGAAAACAGATGGTCACACAAGAGCTTAAAACTGCAATCATCTGAGAGGATTAGATGAGAAAGACCAATTTTAGAATAGGAAAAATACATCCTGGAAGCAATGGAGGATAGAGGCCTCAAACCAGAAGATTGGGAGGTCCGACAGTTGTGGAGGGTGAAAACGGCAAGCTTCTAAGGGGAAATGCCGAAAAAGAAGAAGAATTAGTAAGCGACGATACATTTTCCTTTGTTTATAATCAGCCGTATTCAATCCACCTCAGTTGTTGACCACTGCCAGAGATCGGCGGGTACGATGGAGAAAATACGTGCTATCTTTCGGCGGAGTCCCACACTGAATTGGAAATGGGGAGGGGAGGGCAGGAAGGGGAGACTCGTGGCTTAATGGCTTTAGCCCACACGCCTTCCACCTCTTTCCCCGGCCAATCAATAAGGCATTTAAAGTGAACAAAAGGGGTCTGCGGCAGGTTTTCTTGGGGTTCTCCCGTTTTCCCTGCCGATTCACACTTTGTCCATCTTTATTCACATCATCAGTACCGCTACTGTGTACTCATTAAATCATCATCCACGCGCCTCAATGTCAATGGATGTCGAAGGGCCCCTAAGCTCAATAATAATAATAATAATAATAATAATAATAATAATAATAATAATAATAATAATAAATCAGGGAAGATAATGCGAGGCAGTGACATCTTTGTTTAGGATGGCATTCACTTTCATTATTCACTGTTGCAATTACAAATGTAAAGAATAGTTTGGTACTGATGAGGAACTTTGGAGCATTTTCGAACAAAAATACAAGGAAGATCCGACGCAGGGATCTCTCCAAGGAACTTGGAAGTTGAAGTATCCAACAACACAGCTGAATTGCATTGTGATTCCCTCGCTCCAAGACCCCGGCGATCAGGTGCCATGAATGGCGGTTCGGCCTCCTTGGCCTTTCGAAGCAGATGTGAAGAAACGCCTCTGAAGCGGATCACGACAGCACTGTTATTTCTTCATTCACCCTTTCCACTAGCGGTGCATCGGTAACCCTGGTGCGATCCCACGTTTTCTGTTCTTCCGCCGGGATCATACGGGTCGTCGGAAAGCAGAGTGGAGAATCGCGCATAATGGTCACTCCTAAGTTAATGAAGTTAGGGAAAAGATGTAGAAGTACTGAAGGCATCCTATTTTTGGCAAAAACCAAGCCAATATTACGGTTTTAATCAATATTTTCATTTGCTTGCGATATCTTCATCACTTATCAAAGATCTCAGTTACAAAAGCATGTGTTCACAGTAGAATCAATAATTCTGCAAAACTCACCGGGCTTTGTCAGTAAATAAGTTTTCGTATATCAATGAAAAATAATTGCTCTACGTTGTCATGCCTTGTATTCAATAAGTGCATAAGAAATGTGTTTGCATCACAGATGAACGCTAGGGTAGCGTGGTTTCAGATTGATAGATAAATTAACGCGTCACTCCAACTTGAGTCACGGCACTGCTCGATTCATTCAAAAAGTCCATAAATGAAATTATTATATAGATATCACCTTAAAGATTAGCGAAAGTGGCATTTATTCTCCACCAATGAAAGTAATAAGAGAAATAAATGTATAGTGTATTTAGATGGTGTTTGTTCATGTTGCCGCAGTTCAAAGTTATCCGTTGTGATATTTCCATAGAATTAATTTTAAATTTCAATAAGTTTCTTCTTGTAATTCGATTTATGCGCAGTGTAGATGTTCATGAAAATAATATTTAACTATAATTGACAAGGATAAGTTGAGATTGCTGCGACTATTTTACTTACGAAATTTCAGCGAATAACGTGCAAGAATTGAGACAATACCAACCAATCAAAGACGACTTACCCTCTAAAATTCCTCAGTTATTGAGTACTATCATCACCTAGGAGGTGATCCTTTTGCTCCTTTATTTATTTTACATACAGAGCTTATGTAAGTTTGCTGTTTTTTTGTACTCCATGGTCTTGTGTGTGTGTGTGTGTGTGTGTGTGTGTGTGTGTGTGTGTGTGTGTGTGTGTGTGTGTTTTGTAGCCAACTGTTTGAAAGACAAATACTAGTTATGGTTCTGTTCGAAGTTTAATGATTAAATAGACCATATTGTTTATAAATCTAAACCAAATAACACATTTAATATTAGGAAATATGTTTGTAAACGATTTGAGAACTTCTCTGAAGAAAAAAACAACAAATTAACAGCATTTACTACGAACCAAGAGATAATAGTTTCAAAGATGAAGAACAGCATGGTTTAATTATCAACAAACTAAGTCACAATACTCGGTCATTTTTTCATCATTTTTCTGTGCAGAAAATGGATGTAAAGGAACGTTCATTTCTGCGTGCCACTGTTCAAAACTATTTGAACGAGATCCAGCGTTGTACACGATCAGTTCGTTTTCTGCACGCAAGCGTAACAAAAATACTTCCCCTGGTCGCCGCAAAATGTGGTGAAGATCAAATGTTAAACATAGCGTAACGCGGTAACGTATTAAATGAGGTTATATTACGACTGAGAACGGAACGGGACGATATTAGATCTCAGTACATAATTTATTTCTCACTAAACGTTAATAAGTCGAAAGTGCATAAAAGTAACCCATCGCACCACATGCATAGCAAAACACACAAAGTTCCGAAAAGTGGCACCAGGAGCGCGCTAGTATTTATTGGTCCTCTTCTGTGGATATGAATATCTAGTCTCCCGGGAGATAACTACATCTATCCGCCAGTTTGGGAGCTTCTTCACTATACTTATTTTCCCGCGCAGTTTTAGTTATGAAGGATAGGAAAACGTTTATGTACATGTTATCATTTGTCTGAATATTCAGGAACAAATACGTATCGTTGTGATATATTTTACTGTGTGCATGTATTTGGCATTTTAAAGGCGGATTGATCCGACTTCTGCCAGCTAGTGGTGTTTCCAGGTCAGGGCCCCGTTTTTATTTATTAACCCCCTGGGGGATAAGGAGACCAGAGGCGAACATGACATATTCCCATCACTGTAACTAGCATTATTGGCTGAGCTTTCTTTCGTCACACAGCTGTAGAAACTGATGCTATTTGTAACAGAAAACTTCATTTTTCCCCGGCAGGAAATCAAACCCTAGGCTAGGGCGCTGCCCATAAGCCGCCCGAGGGACACAAATTTTACTAACTTCAGTAAAAAAATGAAATTAGGGCAAAATCTACTGGTGGTACTTGAAAAAATGAGAGGGGAGCCCTTTGCCCCTCGCAAGAGACGCCCGTGCGGGCGAGGCGAAGGAACGCCGCCGCAGAGCGCGGCCGAGCGCAGAGCGCGGCTGCGGCGAAGGCAAACAGGCGCGCGCGCGCGCCCCCGCCCGCCCGCCCGCCCGCCCGCCCGCCCGCCCGCCCGCCCGCCCGCCCGCCCGCCTTGCAAACTGGGCTTGTGTCGCGGGCGGCGCCGCGCCGGCCAAGGCTGCCTTGGCGGCCGCGCTGTCGCTCCGCAGCCCTCGCCTCGCCGTCACCGCCCCGCGCAGCCGCCGACGCAATGTGCGAGGGAGCACAATCGGAGGACGCACGAACGTGGTGCTACGTGCGTGTGTGTTAGGCAGCTAATGATATAATTGAAATTAATCTTTTTTCTAATGACACCCTAAAGTTCGAACACGTACTGGCATCATTTAATTTACATTTTTCATGACATTACATTTTGTGATTTTATTAACAAATAGCTGTTACCTAGCTGTAACAGTAATAATAATAATAATAATAACAATAATAATAATAATAATAATAATAATAATAATAATAATAATAATAATAATAAATTTACTACTTAGGAAAAGGTCCTCCTACTCTCTGATGGCACTTCTCCTTCTCTCCTACATGAGTTTACTGCACAGCCCGCTTACTTTTTATCAATGAAACGTAATGTTCTAACTATTCTCTACATTTTCGGCGTTGCTGTTTTGTAACTTGTTAGCTTTGCATTTGTTCTGTGAAAACAGTTCTTTCTTCTTTGCTTTTGAGTCCTGCTGAAGATTAAATGCGGAATACTCTTCAATATGGAGTAATAAATTTATTTAAACCGAGATTCTTACTACATGTTCTTTTAACCCGCTAATTCAATTGTTTAAAATGGCCGTTTATCTGTGGCATCAAAAGTTATTATTACTGTCCCTAATCTCCCTATATCCGACAGGTTTATTTTCAAAAGAAAAATGTACGGTTTTATTGTATTTAATACCAAAGTGTAACCGAAATATACAATAAGAGAAAATCTTGAAGCAATTACTTTTGGAGATATCAATGCACAATATGAAACCAAATCTTATGTTTAGGTGAGACGAACACGAAAACAAATGTTTTGTTCTTCAACTGTTAATTTGATTTAACTGTTACAAATTCATTATGATTGCTTTATTTACTTGTATTCTACTTAATTGTTACATTTTAGAACAGTCAAAAAAAAACTTCACAGATACCTTCGCGAAAAAATTGTTACATTTGTATCGGAATTAAGTTTGAAAAAATCGTAATTCTTTCTTAAAAACCTTCCTTCGTTTTTCCGAATATGTACCAAAACATAACTAATTGCAAAGTTGATTTTGTTAGATCACCGTGCTATTCCTATAATCAACTGTCTGATAATTCCGTGCTCTGTCTCTTGAAACATACCAGTAGGACACGAATTCAGCTCGTGGTTTCTTACACGATCAGCAACAGGTTTTTTCTTCGTTCGTCTACGATAGTAGTCGAGGCAATACCTTCTACTTCCTCATGCGTAACCAAGAAATAAGTTTTATTAATCTGTGATCAATGCTGATACAATGTCCTTCTTCAAAACAGTATTAGTTATACTGTGATGGCGACATTTATATAAAAACGATTTGGATGGGGTACCTGTGAGTGTTACCTGTCAGCGTGTTATTCCCAATGTTACGTGTTTGAACCCGATGAAAGTTTGTGCTTTGCGACGATAGACCTGTCCTAGCACATGGTCACTGACTATGCAAAAGGAGGGTATCAAAATTCAAAAATAGAGAAATTCATGAAAATACATGAGAAAGAAATGAATTCACAAAGTAATCTTCAGAGAAATTAATTCACCATTGTTTTCGTAAGGAAACTGAAATCAAAAATAGTTTGGAAACGAAAATTATTAAGTGATTCAGATGCAGCAAAAAATACTGGTTTCAAGTACCAAATGACAATATATTTGTCGTATGATTTTGTTTCTAATTGAAGGGCTCAGTAGAACAAGGGACTCTCATATCACACTAGTGATAGTTCAGAGATATTGATGGTTTACTAGAAATTTCATAATATACTAACTCAGTATACTTTTAAACTAAGTATTGCTGTATTAAGTCTTTGCTGAATTTAAATGAATTGAATTTGCCTTATTTTACGTGGCGAGACTCACGCCATGAGGCCTGCTCTTCCGTCTGACCACGCAAATTCCGCTAGGCTCCTTTCACCAACCATGGGAGAAAGAAGGTATTTCTTGGGCGACGAAACAGGCGATTTGAATTTAGCTCAGAGGCGTCATTTAGGCTTGAGGATCTGTTACATGCAGTAAATCTACTAACGTGAGACAGCCGGCTTTACTTCCCCTCCGAAGGAAGGCGTACGAAGGATTTTTTCGCCCTTAAAAATCCACGGCTTCGATCGGGTTCGAACTCGCAAACTTGGGTATAACAGTCCTAATACTTGGGTATAACAGCAAACTTGGGTATAACAGTCCTATATACGCTAACCGTTACACCATCGCTGCCGCGCTCAAATGACGTGTTACAATAAAAGTTTTATTTAATGCTAATAACTCAATTTCACAAAAAATTGCCCTTCAATTCAAAACTTCCTACTATGAGCACGCAAAGTGTCTCCTGACACCAAGCATTAATATTCTAAAATCTTAATTAAAAGGAATTTCACCTCGACTAGTTTAGGAAGAGTGTCGGCATGAGGTTGGACCTAGAAGACGAATTGCCAGAGACCGTTGTTACCACATTACTCCGCATTTTATTTAAATTTGTCGCCTATTCTCAAATAAACAATTATAAGCTCTTAAAAGTATTATTTACTTTTCTGCCTTAAAAATTTTTCAACTTTGTCAGACTGTATTTGGTGTTTTATTTTAAGACAGAAATTTGTTTAGTATTGTTTTACATAAAAATTAAAATATGATTGCAATATGTTATAGGTGATACATAATAGCAATTTAAACGTTACTTTTGTTATTATGCATCACATGTAATATATTGCAGTCATATTGTAATTTGCCGACCTGGATGGCCGAGGTGGCTAAGAGCGAGTACCGACTCAGCGCTTCGGTCCGAAGGGTCGCGGGTTCGAGTCCCGCCTTGGGCATGGCAGTTTGTCCCTTGACTTTGTGTGTGTGTTGTCGCGGAGGGCCTCGCGTTCTGCTGACCCCAGATCAGAGGAGCCCGCAAGTGTTTGTTTAGTGTATGGTCGAATATGCGTCCTATCGGGACGTAAAGGGTAACCGGCTGTCGGCTGGATAAAAACCCTAGAAAAAAAATATTGTAATTTTTATGTAAAACCGTTATCCTAAACAATTTTCTGTCCTAAAATAAAAGACCAAATACAGTCTGACAAATTATAAGCTCTCCTTGGCACAAACTTGGACTAAGCTCGTGCATTTTTAAATACCCCATCGCGATATCTCCACGGTGGAATATTTAAAAACGCACAACTTAGCCTGAATATGTGCCAAAGACAGCTTACAATTGTTTATTTGAGGACTGTCTGTCGCAAAGCTTTCGTGTTCCATGTAATGCTTAGAATTCAAGAGTATCGGCGGTGGAAGAAATGAATCGGCTTGTCTTGCATGCACATTCCGTGCACTGTAAACTGCGCTCGCGAGCAAGTAGAGCGCAACCACATTTCTGTGCGAATGGCTTCTCAGTCTTCTCTAAAGAAATTGCCTTATTTATTTGTTAATTGGCATTTGGAGGAAACTGAAGACAACTATAACTTTAAATGTAAGATTTACATCTAGTGAATTTACAAAACAATTTTTCTTTAGTTAGATTGAATCGTAGTTTCATCATGACTACAAATTATGCTAGTAATTGTGCACATTGACAAATCCTTAATGCATTTTCGCAATTAGCGTTCCAATATCACATTTACGTATTTACTATAAAATATAATAATTAAATTTGTTTTTTTAGCACAACCCGATTTCCGTTAACATTCCCTTAATCCACACAACGAATACTTGCGTCATGAATACTACTAAGTAATTTCTCTGGATATTTCCAAGGCGACGACTAGCATGTGCAAACAAATCGTTTGTGCTAACATAGTAAAACTATTTCGGGTATATCGATAATGTACAACTTTTAACATCTAAGATGAAATTTAAATAGTTTTGTCTGCATCTCTGGTTTAGCAGCCATCGGTACCAGTAGTACGAACTTTCAAAAACAAAAATATTAGTACTGTTAAAATTGTAAAAGAAAATTTTGGATGCTGCTTGATTCGAAAATAAAAATTTCCTTACTACTAAGGTTGAAAAAATATCGATACTTCTTTAAATGAAAAGAAAAAAAGTAGTTTTGAATGAAAAGAAAAAAAATATTTTTAAATTAAAAGGAAACAATATTTTTAAATTAAAAGGAAAAACATTTAAATTAAAAGAAAAAAATATGTTTAAATTAAAAGGCAAAAATATTTTTAAATTAAAAGGCAAAAATATTTTAAATGGAAAGAAAAAGTCGATACATCTTTAATCGATTGACGCCCAACATAATTTTGTTCACATAGCGCTCGTCCATTGTCTCATTCGTTCTTGTGGCCCATGTCGTTTATGTCCCACAATTGACTACCCCATTTTGGAGGCAAAGAGTATTAATGTGCATTAAAGAGAAAAATATCCATACTGTTGGTCTGAAAGACATGTCGATACATGAAATATTGTCAGTAGTATTGCGACGTCCTTACTCGGAAGAGACATTATCTGTTGCGAGACGTCAGAGTTCGTGGCGAGCGATTTCTCTCACTGCAAGCGGCGCGGCGCGGCGCGGAGGCGAAGACAGCGACAGCGCGCACTGTTGCGACGCGCGCTGTGCCGCGCGCAGACCGCCAAGGCCGAGCTTCGAACTGGGACCGTTGTAAACGTGTCGCGCGCCGGCGGCGGCATGCGTCTATTGTCTCGCCAGTGCCCACCCCTACCTCATCTGGGACCCTGCAGCAGCGGTGGGACCCGGCGCCGCGCCGCTGCCAACGAACCCGCCCGACACGCCACCGCGCGTGGGAGGCGCTTCGGCTATGTTTTCGGGAAGGCGCCGCCTGGCACGTGGAGATGGAAGCTGCACGGTTGGCTTCCATTTATTCTGCTTGTTTGGACTTGCTGAGCTACCAAATTGTGAAGTTTGTACTTCCATCTTCTTATAATTGATGGTGAGTGCTTTGGTTTCAGCTCAGAGATATAAATGAAAAACAGTTATTACTCAATACTACACTCCAATTTCGACGTAGCTACACCTCAAAGTCACCAGCTGAAAAACCGAGGAAAACATTGTCATCCAATCGGGAGCTTCGTTAAGACTTAAATGTTCGGTATTTGAGCTGCTGATTGGATAATAATGTCCTCCGTCCTTCCAGCTCCTGTCCTTGAAGTGCAGCTATGTTTAAATTGGAGAATGGAGGTAGTGGCTGAGGCAGTGATCTCCACTGGATCACAGGGAAGCAATATCTATCCGGTTACTGTTTAATTACATTAATTTCGAAAATAAAGACGTTTAAAACAGGTTTTTTCTACTTCTAAAGACTCGTTGATCTTTATTTTAAAAATAAAAAACAACTATGATTTAACTGTGCTACGCAAAAGAGTTGCTTTCCCATTAAGAATAGCACAAAGTGCAAAACTATCTCCACTCCTGCACACATAGCATGCTTAATTTATTTTACTATCATTTCTGGGCACGTTACATCACGCAGTCTTAAGAAATGAAAAATAAAGCGAAATACCTTGGCGTCATATCCTTCATACACTACTGGAAGGAAAGATGACGGTTTTATACCCTTACAAACCATCAACACCAATCCCCTTAAGTATTCTTCAGCTGGAAGAGGGAATTACCCTCCTCCATTCCTGCATCAAAGAGACGAGAAAAAATAACGGATTTAAGATGAAAAATAAGTTCGCAGATCAATATACAAGGATCTGCTTGTACAAGAATGTATGCAAACCTTGACACGTGTTACTTACTTTACTGTTTCATTTTCTATGAAATCCATGATTTTTCGAAAAATTGACAAAATTCAAATATATTTCGGCGTCTTCCTACAACGAAAATATTAAAGATAGATATTTTTTTCTTTAATGAAATCTGATCGTTAAAGTCAGTTTGAAATCAGGTAATGAACAATTTTTCGAAAATTTCAGAACTTTTTGTGAAATTTTGCGTAAATATCGGCAATTTTCAATTTTTATTGAAATATTTTTTTTCTCAAAAACATCACAAAATGTTTGATTCAATTTTGACATCGTGTAGCGTTTAGGGCGCTTAAAAGAATGGTGCAAGTCTCATGTTCGTTAAAATCACAGATTTTTTTAATATTGAAAAGAAATTGATTTTTGGGGGGCGTCTTCCTACAAGTACAAATGTAATTTTTACTTTATCGTATACATACGTATATACGGGAGTACTACACGTAGTATAGAGAAAGTTATGAAATGCTGCGGAAAATCGATTTCGAGATTTCAACAGAAAAACACGTTTTGGGGTCACTGTGCATCCGTCTGTCTGAGCGTCCGTCTCTGTCCGAGCGTCCGTCTATGTCAATGTCTGTGTCTGTCCGTCTGTGAACACTACTAGCCCCTAAACCACACGTACGATCTTTTCCAAATTGAAGTAACCCCTGTCCATCTGGCTCTAGTTGAAACTTTGAAATTTTGAAAAACATTCTTTAAAATTTAGGGGTACTTTACATTAAACCCGCGGACATTTTCAAAATTTTCTCAAAAAGGCTCCAAATTTTTTAAAAAAATCTTATAAGGATGGAGTAAAATTCACTTATGAAGGTGGCATAGGTCCGATTTCCACGGTCAACTCTGAATTTTCGAAAATTGCAAAAGTTTGAATTTTTTTCGGCGTCTTCTTACCACTATAAAATTAAATATACAGGTTTTTCCTTCATTTACGGTCATGTAGACGTTTATGAAATATTTAGTAGTTATCGTGTAATAGAGCGTAAAATATTTGCATTTTAAAAAAATTACAAAAACAAGGTTTTCTCAAAAACGGCTCAAAATTTTTTCTTTAAATTTTTGTTGGGTGTAGTATCAAATACACCATATCAGATGACATAAGCGCAATATTGTTCTATTCTTTTGTTTTTTCAAAAATTACAAAAATGTAATTTTTTGACTTGTCTCACTTCAGTAATATTTACATTAGAGGCAATTTCTTCACACTATTATATTTATGAGTACATGTGTTTTAAATAATGTCACGTAAAGGTTCTGGCAAACAAGTTTTTTGTGAAAATGAGCTCAAAATTCCGCATTTTCAGAAATGCTTAAACGTCATTTTCTGAAAATTGACTCAATTTCTTTTCTGTAAATTTTTCCAATGGCTAGTGCTAATTGCACTGTTTAATATGACGTAAAGTTCATTTTGGTGTATTCTTTTGTGTGTGTTTTTTTCAAAAATTACACAAATGTAATTTTTTAAAAATATTTGTCACGCCGTTTACATTCACACTTACATTTTGTGTACATTATTACATTTATGAGTGGATGTGCTTCAAATGACATCAAATGAAGTTTTTAGAAAACACAACAGATTCTCTTCTTCTTATTTAACTTAATATTAATTAACTTAATATTCCAAATCGTAGAACATTCGTTTAGAAAACTTATACTTGTATTAAATTGCAATGTAAATGCATACATAACGTTACAAATACGGCAAGGAAGTGCGTGCTTTCTCATTTGCTTGAAATGTGTATTATGGAAGTTATTAATTTCGAATATTTATTGCTTTGCGCGTTTCATTCAGGGCCTAGAGACTATTCTAATATTTATCCATCAAGATCCATTAAGGTGTGTCTTTAACAGATGGATACGCACGCGGAGTTGCTGTTTGACGAGCTGTCACTTTGAAATTCTTTTGAATTCTTCTGGATGTCGGAGATTGTCATGAACTATTACGTGGATTTAAGTTTTTTAAATTTATTTAATGTCAAAACAGTTAAAAAACTATAAGTGACTTACAGCGGGGAGAAATTTATTCTGTGAACGGGTCATTAAATTCTAGCATCCCTATACCCTAACCCATATACATGATGAATCTGAATACAGATGGAAACGAGGGATTTTTTTAGAGTCGCGAGTTAATTAAAATTTGCCCAATTTGTTGTTTTTTTTCTTTAAAATATTATTTAATTGTAATATGAAAGAAAAATTGAAAAAAATCATTATCATAATTTTGTATGAACGTTTATTACAATAATGTGATATTACAATCTTACTCGGCGTTGTCATTTACTCAGCGATGGATATTTGAGATGTTTTACAAAGTGCACTGTTGGCGACATGAATGGAAGAGAGATAACACAAGGTGGTTAATGGTACAATGTCTCAACGTTCAAGAAAATGGAATTCAAGTTTATTCAAGTCGGGAAGAATATATATCCGGATATGCATATGATATCATGGTTTCGAATGCCATCATAATGGGATATATTCGACGGCCTTTACTTCTAAATGTTCAAGTTATTTGTGAAATTATCCTTGCTAGTATGATGTGCTGAAAACACTGTAATAGTATTAGTTTTTTTTTACTTTTTTTGCAAAAAGTAACGTACGAAGTTGGGACAGTTTCTGAAAACGAGTTGGCAGCAAAAAATAATCGTTTTAGCGGGCTTTGTGCTTTACTGCCCTCCGAGGCATCTATAACTTCAATTTCTTTTAATTATTTTTTACTTAATTTCTTAATTAATTATGAAAAGACTTGTTACGGTTTTTGGTTGTAAGTGTTCATTTAAAAGAAAATGAAAAATTAAAGAAAGAACTTCTACCTTGAAGACGAGGCGAAAAATAATTTTATATATCTATACAAGCAATAGTGTTCCATGAAGAAAGTCTTTCAAGAACTTTCTTAAAACCACAACAATGCTGACTGGAAACAGTTCCATGTATGGCAAGAATGGCGTTTTTACCAAGAATTGATAAGAAAAGATGTTCCCATTGTCCACAGCGCTCATCGCTACATGCACGCTTTGTTGACTGAGATATATTAATTTATACAGAAATTGCGGTATAATATGATTATATAACCGTTACTAAGGGGCGAGAAAGTATGTGCTGTTAAGCCTATGGCTTGTCGCTGCCTTGAGCCGGGTGCGGTAGAGCCTGTGACGGCTGAGCGTCCGCGCCGAAGGGCGACACGCGCGTCGGAAGCAGCCGTTGGGGCGCACGCGACCTTGTGTGCGCGCGGCGCGGACGAGCACGTCGCCTGGGAAAACAACGAGCGCGCGGCAGCGCACGGAACGCGACCCGACCTGTTCCGCGGCTGACGCGCCCGCGCGCCGCGGTGGCGGTGACCTGCGAGCTACGTAGCTGCGTGCAACTCAACTACTAAGGAGTTCAAAGTACGGCATAATATCAGAGTGAAGGCAATTGGTGAAACATATCAAGCACGGTCCGAGTCAAGAGTAAACAAATCTCCATTACGCAAGGAGTTTTAGGTATTTTGGCCCTGCGCGAAGAGTTTGTAGTCGGGGATTTTGAATCGGCTTTCCTGGAAATATATGGAACATCTGATAACTGAGTTCGTATTGAGCTTAAGACAACCTAACACGAAGATACGATTCTAACTTATTTTCTACGAATTACTTCCCTTCCACCTTTCCAACATTTTCCGTTACTTCTTGTCAGAGTTTTGGAGTTAGTAAGGTTTAATGGTAACTGCTACCCATTGGAGGATCAGTTTATCAGAGTTGGAAAAAGGCAACCTTTCCTGTTTCAGACGGCCATTTTTCGTTTATAAAATGATAGTAGAGACTTCTATTGGCGTGCACCATTTATGAAGGGGTATAACATCGTTCCTTGGACTTAAGATAAGACGTTATGGCTTCAAGCTCTGTCACATGACTATAGAACGATTTTCCTAAGGATGAGCCAAAGTGACAGTTCGTGAAAACAAGTGAACATCACACGTATCCCTCCGCCGCCACAGCTGTTCAGTCATGCCCCTTCGTAATGTGCTAAAAAAAAGTGCTAATGGTTTTAAGTGCTAATGGCTCCTGTGAAAACATCCCTATGTAGAAGTCTAAGAGTTTCGCTTACATATATGCACGTACGCGAGTTTGGGAAATATTTAAATTTAATTACGTATGTGGAAAATCTCTTAACATGCTCTCACAAACAGTAAAAGAAAACTGCCACGAATGTAAATAGAAAGCTCTTGATCACAGCTCGCCACACAACAGCACGAAGACCGGAACCACGTGCATTTCGCATTCAAGTGTCGGTTTTAAAATAAACATAATATTTATCACACAAAAAGTAAATTCAATGTAATATATAAAGAAAAAAAGAATTTTTAGAGACGAGCACATAACACTGCTCTTCCTAATTTCAATTATTTCTCGTGACGCACTATATTTTTTTTTTCTTTTTTTTTTCGTTATTTAAGGTCGCATCAACATCTAAGGTCATTAGCGACCACTATTACTGTAGATTCAACTGTAGGGGAAACTGTAGGAAGAACACTTATGGATAACACAGACACACACAAACATCCATGCCCGAGGCGGGATTCGAACCCGCGATCACTATATTTTTGTCGGACGAGGACATCACATAAGGAAGAGTCGAAGCCATTTACAAGTTAGCCAACTGCAAACGAACGAATGCGGGAAGGGAGTCTTATGGGCACAACGACCACAGAACCTTCAGTTATGTTGCCAGCACTAGCTGTCACTTTGGCTCATCCTTAGGAAAATCGCTCTATATTAGTGCATTACGTCACTACGCTAAAACTCCCTTATGTTGATCTGCGCATGAGCAGATGCTCAAAAGTGATGCGAAACTCGAACTGCGCCTGCGCAGAAGATCAATATTGTTGCCGATTGCTGTAACGATAGGCTACGCTTAAACTGCCTACTGTCTGAAGAATTGCGGCTGTCGGCTGCCCTCGTCGGTAGTTTTCTGTGCTTAGACAAAGGACGGTAAGAAAACGTCTTGAGACAACTTGCGTTTTATTTTTTGTTCCTCTGAACAAGAACAAAATGGAAAAGGGCATGAATGTAATAATGTGTAATATTACTTGGTAATATATTTGAGTCTAACGCTTTTGCTTAATGAAACCTCGGTTCAGAAGGTTGCCACAGCCCATGTTGTGACGTAGTCCGGGCGGCCAACTCCGCGAAGGCTAGTGAAAGATTGTTGATGATAATGATGAAAATTCCCGCAACTGAGTCTGTGTGGAAACTAGAAGAAGTTTATTCTAAAAGCACAAAAATCATTAATACATTTCATTTTAGATTCAATTTAGAATGATTTTTCTAAGTTATTTTCTAACACAAATGCATATCATTTCTTTCTTCCCTTCAATTATCAAGAGAGTGAATTAGCCCAACACATTTTTCTTACTCTATAAGTACGTGATTGTCAAAGTCTGGTAATCATATTTAATGCCGTATGACTAAGTTTACATTGTACACGTTTGTATGTAAATGACTTGAACCCAATCACCAATAAAGAAATGGTATCTTTATTGTTAATATGTACATGAATTGACGCTGCTTAAATTACCACAAAGTTATGTAAATAGGAAGTGTTGCCTTGACGTTATACCGCTAAAACAGGCAAAAACTTTATTTAACTTACGAATAAATATCAATTAGGTAATAAGAGAACTGAGGAATTTAATGTTGGTTCCATTGAATTTTCCTCCGAAATAGTTAACTTGCAATAGCGAACTTGATATTTCCTGCTATTTTTCCGCTTACTTTCCACATTAGGACAGATCTCAACACTATTACAGTGATGTGATGGTTGAAAAGATTTTACTAACTTCTAGAAAGAGATGTCTAGAAAAATGATTCATACTCTTTATGGGATAGAAACAAACTCCCAATTTATTTTATCAAATCTCAAAAATATATTAATCCCACTGCTTTGAAACTGTCTATTACGTTGTATTTTCTGCACAAGAAGATAACGGCGTGATTTTAATCGAAACAAAACATCTTCATATGACAATGCAATTCCTAAGAAAGATATAAGAAAGTCACCAATGATGTGGTTTTCAGAACCGATTCTCTTTCATCGATATATTTTGTAGCTGAGAGCTGTAAAACTATGTCTAGTGAAAACATGTTTGCCACTCTTGAAAGAATAAATTTGTTATCATTCTCAGAAATTTCGTAATTCATTAAAATCTTAAGCTCTTGAATATGTAATTATTTATTAATATAAAATGCAGTAGAGTTTCTGAGAGATACGCGCTCATAATTCCGAAGGTTATGTACTACGCGAATGTGATCATTAATATTGTTCAGAGAAATTTTGCTGCGTCATGTGAGAAGAAGTGGTTGCAGTGCACATTCCATTCCGTTTCGTAATTTCGAACGAGCTCTCGGTGGTTCAGAATAATTTTAATAACATACAACAAATATAATTGAGTGTGTAAATGGTTTTATAAGAAACGATCCTTATGATGTAGAACTTCAAGATGATGAAAAATTGAAATGACGAAGGAAAATAAGTTTTTGATGACAAAAACAATTATTTTAGAATATTCAAATCGGAATATTTATTCTTCAGATCTACAATATGATTTTTTTCTTCGCGGCTTTCTTAATCCATTTAAGGTCTTATTTTTAGAGTATCGTCGCGAGGAAGAAATAGAATAGAATATTGTTGAGATAACAAGGGTAACTGACTGAGCGAGAACAGGAGAATTTGTTGTTAGTGCTACACTCCAATGTATTGACGATCCTATTGCAAATAGACCTATCAATGTTTAAGTAATATTTATTTAATTTTAGTTAATTTCAGTAGACGTCAATCGTTCTCTCTACAACTTGCACGTTTGTTAAACAAATGACATTTGTTCTTGAACTTACTCCTTAATGTTCCATCTCTTTTGACCACCTTCTCTGACATGACAGCCAGCACAAACAAAAATAAACCCACAGCCACCATACATCACATATGACGTCACTAAAGGGCCGGGTGATCGACACATGACGTGACGACGAGGCCAACCTTGTTTCAGGTGTGGCAGTAACGTTGCCGGAGCCCGCGTCGACACCTAGCATCGGCGGCGGCGGCGGCGGCAGCGGTGGCGGCGGCGAGAAAGGGGGCGGTGGCGGCGGGGAGAAAAGCGGGGGCGGGAGCATGTACCCGCCCGCGCTACGTCGCGCCGCCGAGCGCGCCCGTCGCGGCTGCACCCGCAAGCTGCTCTTCAAGCGTGTGCCCATCCTGACGTGGGCTCCGCTTTACCGCCCCGGCGCCGCCGTCTCCGACCTCGTGGCTGGCTTCACCGTCGGCCTCACCGTCATCCCGCAGGCCATCGCCTACGCCAACGTCGCCGGTCTGCCGCCAGAGGTGAGCGCCGCTTCGCTGCGTTCTGCAGAGTAGGGCTGCTCGTTGTGCCCCGCTGCAGTGGCTCGCGTGCCATTACCTTTTGAGTAGACTAGAGCCAATCGCGTCCTAGCGCCCCCCCCCTCGTTAGGCCGATTCGACAACCAGTGGACCACAGTTAAGCGCTGGGTCACAACGTTGACTACGAATTTCTCAGGTTCGAGGCCCGTCAGTAGCATAGTTTTTACATTAGTTAGCTAGATGGAATTCAGCCAATGTCTGGAGGCGATTCTAGCGCTTGGATATTCTGATAGGTAATTTTTCATGGTTTCTTCGATCAAAATAAGAAGAATGCGAGAAAAAAAACGAGTTACAAATAGTGCATGATCTTTCTTCCCTAATCTTTGCTCCCTCCTTTCCCTTGCAGCAAAACACGTACGACACAAGTCAAAAGAAGCCATTTCTCTTACGTCGACTACACACATTTTGTCAGTAATGTTGAGGGTTTGTATGAATCCTGGTACAGTAGTTGCAATTAGTTCAGAGATATCAGACACGTGACGTTAAAAGAAATATCCGTGTCCTAAGCATCGTGTGCGATCACGAGTAATATCTTATCTGTCCCTTCATTGTTCCCTGCAGGGATTTGTGTACGCGAGTTCCAAAAAAAGGAAATGTGGGAATTTTCGGGGATTTTTCCTTCATAACAACCTTGGGAAGCGTAAATCCAGGGAAATATCAATGTATAGAATGACGATTGATACTAAGAGTAATGTAGAGGTGATTATGAGAGATGACAAGCAAAAAAGTAAATAAAAATTAATAGTCCTGATAAGTAAGAATTAATTGTTTGCATATATTGATTTGCCAGACCAATTTCACGAGTGAATACATATTCTTCAATAAAGAATAAATGACGAGAGAATATCGTACACAACTCCGCCTACGGTGAGCGCTGAGTGGATGAGTAGCTCAGTAGCCGCCGCTGACGGTCCCAACCCGGGTAAAGGAGGAGGGTTGGAGCAATGGGCCTGCAACCCATTCTTCGTAAAAACTCTCTGAGGTGCATTCTGCCCCGCACCCAATACTATACAGAATATCGTACAAACAATTATGAGATTGACAGAGACCTTATGCCTTTAGGGATGAAATAAAATCCAGAAAGGCCGAATACAATGAGACGACATAATGCCTAATACACAATAATCTACAAAAAACACACATAATACACAAACAAAATACAGAAGAAACTCGTGGTATGTTCCAAATTGAAAATTAAATAGCAAATTCACTTGGGAATCTCTCAAAATTAGTTCACATTGGAAAGGGTCGATTTCAAATATTGTCTGGAGGAGAATTCTGCAGCGGGCTGCTCTGATCGGTAATTTTGCGTTGTTTCTCCAATCAATCTTTCTCAAATGTCGGAGCCGTACGTTAAACAAACGGACCACAGACCGCGCGCGGTCTTTCTTTCCTCATCCTTATCCCCTCCTTTTCCTCACAAACACTTTCATACACTCCATTATACTAATGCTGGGGGTCCAGTCGGAAGCTTAAGCTTGTCCTTGCTGGGGGCGGTGACCCACTGCGGGAGATACCCCGCAAGCCGTTTCGGCCACCGCCACCGCCACCTCCACCATATAATACGCACTACGGGACTAATTATCTCACAGCAGTCGAGGCGTCCGGAATATTCTCTTACTCAGCAAAAGCGGAAAGTTAAAAATTCTCTTGCGGCCTCAGCCTTCTCCAGACGGGCCTCCCTGGGGTAAGCCGCTCCTCGCAAGCCCCTCCGCTAGCGGGAGAGGGGGGACAGAAAAACGCCTTTCAGCGAGCGGCAGGCTGCACTTTCAGATTCGAATCGGATACTTTTTTGCGCGCGGCGCCCCTCTACGCCCGTGAAGAAGAAGAAGAAGAAGAGGGGACGGGGGGCAGGGAGGCGGGGGTGAGGAGACTGGCGAGCGGAGCGCGAAACACGAAGGAGGGAGGATTGTACGCTGTCGCAAATCGGCGCCGCATCCGTCTCCTCTGGGGCATGTTGAAGCGGACATACTGCTCGCGTTCCACTCTTGGGTGAGATGGCGCCGTGGGCGATTCTGAGAAGATGGAAGGGAAAGTAGAGAGAAGAGGGAAAGGGAGAGAGAGGAAGGAGAAAGAAGAGGGATAAGAGGAGAGTTGGGAGGAGGAGAACGAGCGAGCTCCTTTTCGTAGCGATTGCAACGAACCACTAGCGGTGTATTGTCTAGCGCATACGACGCTCACCGCTGTGGTCCGGGTAGTTTATCCATGTGGAATTGTTGGTGGACAAAATGAGCTTTCGGAAGGTTTTCATGGCGTCTCCCGTTTCCTTCGTGACATTCCGTTACTGCATGTTTAATTCATTTTGAACGAATGCTGTTCTCGATAGGTTTCTTGGAGATACTTCATTCTCATCTGCCAGTATTCCAATTCTTCTACTCCATTTCGATTCACATTTTCATCGTCGTTGAAATCGTTATATCACATCATGCATGTAATATTTGGAAGACTCAACAAAAAGATACGAAATGACCAGTACACTGCAGAACATCGACAGAGATGCCTTCTTTCAACTTCATTTGTATCATAATTAAACAGGTAATTTCGTTAGAAACGAAAGATAGAGAATAGAAGGGACAATTGCTTAGTTTTGAAGGATTGTTTCCATACCTCATCAATATTGCGTGCCTCTTGCCTCAATGTCGTTAACTCCCTTCACTTCTTCACGTTAGCCAGTACGTTCCCCAGTATGCCAAGCATATAAGCTGGGTCTGCCACACTAACAATAATGATGGCAAGATCCTTGCTCAAACCATAACAAACAATAACTTAAAAATTATCACAACAATAGACCCAACCTACTACCCACATGATCGAACACGTAAACCAGGTATATTGGATACAGGTATAACAAACACAGACATAAAATTTCACACCACCACAGTGTCCGAGCTAGATTCTGATCACATCCCCGTACTGATCTCAGCACAAAAGTTAACTCCACAACATGCAACCGTACCTAAATCAAACACCCTAAAAATCAACTGACGAAAATTCCAAGAAATATTAAGAAAAAAAATCCCACAGTTTAAAATATTAATTAGTCCCGCCGAAATCAATCAGGCTGTATCACACATCAATTCGCTAATCCACTCTGCCATCCAAGTAACACAACTAAATATCTCACCTAATAACCATAGTAATAAACATAAAAAATTACCATCTGATATTTTGAATGCAATGTCAATAAAAAATAAAACAAAGAGACTATGGAATCAGTTAAGAACACCGAACTTAAAATCAGAACTAAATTTAATCACAAAAGTAGTTAAAAACTTAATAACTAACCACAAGAACCAACAATACCAAGCATTATCTTCACTCCATGCTAACAACAACTCTTTATGGCAATTCACCAACAGAATACTGAAAAATAAAAGCATGATACCACCAATTAACACTTCGACAGGTAAAGCATATACATCCGTTGAAAAATCCCAAGAGCTGGCATCCTACTTTTCATCAACGTTTATAACAAACATCTCAAAACCACACCCTGAACATCAAACAATATACAAAAGCAACAAAGAGACATACTACGGTCCACATCACAACATACATCTCACCAATCCAGCCGAAATTAACAAAATAATTAAAAAATTACCCTCCAGGAAAGCACCCGGCCACAACAACATAAACAATACAATAGTGAAAAACCTACCTCCCCTGCAATAGTATTTATAACTAACATTTACAATTCCTGTCTTAGAATAGGTTATTTTCCACAATCTTGGAGGCATGCCATAGTTATCCCCATTGCCAAACCGAACAAAAATCACGCCGATACAAGTAGCTACAGACCTATAAGTTTACTTCCCACGTTATCCAAAATTTTTGAAAAAATAATTCTCAACAGACTAAAAGAACACTTACAAGTAACTAAAGCCATACCAAAGGAACAATTCGGATTCACTGAAAAACTTTCTACACTACACCAACTCCTCCGCATTACCGAACATCTTTATTCATCATTTCAGAAAAATATCACACAGTAGCAGTTTTCATCGACATAACGCAGGCGTGTGATCGGACGTGGCATGAAGGTCTCATATACAAAATAAAAAAATAGGCACTCCGCATTATATCCAGTCCATCATTCAAAGTTTCATCAGTAACAGGACCTTTTCCGTAAATGTAAACAACCACCATTCCAACTCAAGACCAATTTTAGCAGGACTACCACAAGGATCACCTCTATCTCCTACTTTATTTAATTTATATGTTGCAGACATTCCCAAACTTAACGACATCCACATTGCACAATTCGCCTTCTATAACTCCGGTCTTTCACTTACTGATTGCAGCAACAAAGTTCAATTGTACCTTAACCTAATAGACAGCTGGGCTTCAAAATATAAAATCCAACTCAACCCAACCAAAACGGCCGCCAAGATCTTCACACTCCGTCCACACTCGCCCCCGCGACCACTCATGCTAAACAATACACTCATCAACTGGCTCCGTCTTAATACACCAATCAAATACTTAGGACTGAACATGGACACACAACTCAATTGGAAGCAGCATATAGATACCAAAATCATTCAAGCCAAAATCTAATTAATACAACTAAAGCCATTAATACACAGATCCAGCCCATTATCATATAATTCAGCCTTATTAATATTTAAAACAATAATACGACCCTTGCTACTATACGCCTGCCCAATCTGGTTAAATGCAGCAAAAACCAACCAAAGGAAATTACAAATAATACAAAACCAATTCCTCAGAATTATCTCAAACTCTCCCTGGTATGTCACCAACAAACAGTTACATAATGAATTCGACCTAGAGACTATAGACCATCACATCACATATCTAGCCACCAACTTTTTCTCAAACATATCCCAAATCCCTTCATTATCAGTTCACAGACTCGGCAAAAACCCATCACATAGAACCCGAATACAAAATAAGTTTCCATTCCACATTTTTCTCAAAAAATTCTCTGATTTAGATCCCGACTAGAGGAGCCCCATGGGTAACCTCAACCCTTGTATTAGTTTTAAGTTTTAATTTAAGTTAGTATTAAGCCATCAAACATATGTAGAGTTATTTCAACTGAGCTATGTATTCACCATCAATGTCAAATAAATGAAACAAAACAAAACCAGTACGGTCACTGAATGATAAGCATTTGATGAAGATGAAGAGTAATACCGATCGTAATAACTACGATCGTAATACCGCGTCAGATTTGTAGGAATAGAAAGAACATGAACTGAAAAAAATAGATCCAGAAGGCGAAATTGAAAGAAATGCCTACCAAAAAAGATTTACGTAATACGATAGTAAGAAGTTAAAAGCCGTGCACTGATACGAAAAAAAATGAGTTTGGTTCGATTTCTCTGCTACAGTTTCTGTCACACCTGCAGTCCTTGAGTAAGAATATTGTGTGAACTGTTTTTATGACTTTCCCTAGCGTTACTCCTGCTTCCTCTAACACTGAATATCCACTAAAACCATCATTATCCCAATTACCACCGCCGTGTTTTACTTCTTTCAATTAAGATTGAAATCCATCCAACTTCCATCATTGCAATTACATGGGAATTCACTTAATTCTGTTCTGCGGACACAATTTCTTTGATGTAATTGCTACTCTCTCCCTCACTCTGCCCCCCCCTCTCTCTCTCTCTCTCTCTCTCTCTCTCTCCCCCTCTATGCCCCCTCTCTCTTTATCCCTTTCTCCATATTTCTCCTATTTCTCTTCAGACTCACTTCTTTCCTCTCTCGTTCCTATTCATCCCTCGTCATCCCGCTAGCAGCGACAACGAGGGGCGCTGCTGGCGTCGCCGTAGAAAGCGCAGCGGGGAGCTTCGTGAGCGCAACGGAGTGTCAGACGCCGCCACTCCCATCCCATCTCCGTTTCAACGCCCCCAACACCCCGACCCCACCCAGCCCCATGAATATTGCAAATTGCTCGGCGGAGAAAATGCCGTGCGTCCGTAATAAAAGAAAGACCGCTCCCGCCTCATGTAGTGCTGCTGGGAGCGGCAGCATATAGACTTCGATTTTGTAGGAGGGTCTATTCTGAGGAAATTACATGTCATGGATTTACCTTTTGTACTTCTTCATTAGTCTTGTTATCAATGTACGATCAATTGATATCTAGTAAATTGAAGAACTTCTGTTGTTTTCTAAAAATGAGATAAATTAGATAAATATTTCAAAAGAAAAATAAGACTGGAAGTCGGATCGAACTTTTTACTTGAGTAGTATTTAATGCAGTACTACTACATTATATAATAAAGAAAAAAGTATTTATTATGCGAATAATCATTCACCTAAAGACACAATAGTACTCTCAATTTCATTTCTTATTTTCTACCTTCCCGTGTTATGTCACAACTAAAGACCAAAATCTGACTTTTGTTAGGAGGGGCTCAGTAAAATTTGATATTAGCCTCTTTGTGTGAATAAAGCTGTGTAAATGACGATCAAGGGGTCATTTGCTAGTTCATTTGACCAACATTATTTGGTATCATCCACAGAGAACTGGCTAATATAAGGTGTGTCTGAGTGTGAGACGAAGAAATTCTGAGTCTCGTCGCAAACTTGGCATTGCGAAGCTAAGCGGCAACTCGCGAAGAGTAAGGTTAAGTGGTTAGGTTTGGTGCTACCGAGTAAATAAAAATTCACGATTCACTCGTAAATCGAAACAACGGACATTCTCTCTCTAGTCTTACTCATTTCCCATCAGCGGTCTGACAAGTTCGCTTTTCCTCCTCAACGAAACGTATTTCACCTACGCTAGTCTCATCTTGTTGGCTATTGTCAAATTCATCCCGCTTAAGACCAACGAATGCTTAAAAGCTTTTCCTACTTCGGCCTTTATCCACTCATTTTGGATAACGTAAACATTAATCGATTAATTCGGAAATTAGCCAGATCGGCAAATTACCGTAACAAACGAACGCTACGAGCGACTAAACAAGAGTAGAGGACAGCATAAAGGATGAAGAGAGTACTTTCAAAGCATTTGAATCCATTGTAAAAGTCTGCCAGAGTGAAATGAAATATTTTAGCGCAGATCTTACGTGCGTCGCTCTGAACAGTTGGCGTCCTGCCGCCGGGCGGGCGGTGTGTGTTGCAGTACGGGCTGTACTCGTCATTCATGGCGTGCTTCGTGTACGCGCTGCTGGGCTCGTGCAAGGACAGTGCCGTCGGCCCCACGGCCATCGCCGCCATCCTCACGCGCGAAAACCTTCACGGGCTGGGCCCCGAGTTCGCCGTGCTGCTGTGCTTCCTCTCCGGCTGCGTCGAGCTGCTCATGGGCGTCCTGCAGCTGGGTGAGTCACTGTTGCGTTTGGTTTTCTTCTGTCTATTGTTGATGGCTCACCGCCGAATTTGTCATTTCTGCGCGGACCGCCGCGTTGGTACGGCTTTTCTTTCTTTTTCCTTAATTTTTGTCCTGTTATTGGTATAGCTATTTTGCTATTTTCCTCGCCTTTCTTCTTGTGACATCGTCCTCTTCTTTTTCTTGTTGCCATGTCCTCATTCTTTCTTCTGTACCTGACTGCCTGCGTGCCTCTCTCTCCCCCTTCCCTTTCCCTAACACCCTCTTTGCGTTTCTCTGCTTCTCTCTCTTTGAGTTTTTGTCTCTCTTTACTTTCGCATGCTCTCTCTTCCCTTTCGCTCGCTCTCTTCCCTTTCGCTCCCTCTCGTTTCCCTTTCGCGCACTCTCTCTCGTTCTCTCTCTCTCTCTCTCTCTCTCTCTCTCTCGTTTGTGTAGCCTTTATCTTATCCCATTCCCCTAATAACGAGAATGTGTGGACTTTCTCCCCTGGTGCCATCGCATTTGAGTGCTCAGCATCTGTGCTCGTTCTTCGCTTCCTGGCTGCTTCGTAGGAAGTCGGTTCAGAGGATGGGAGTAAACCGAAGTGCAGCGCTATGTTTGTGCTATCGTAGGCTTCCTCATCGACTTCATCTCGGGTCCGGTGTCCGTGGGCTTCACCTCCGCCGCCGCCATCATCATCGCGACGACGCAGGTGAAGGACGTGCTGGGGCTCAGCATTACCGGCAGCAACTTCCTGGAGGTGTGGGAGCGCGTCTTTGAGCACATCGGCGAGACCAAGCTGTGGGACAGCGTACTCGGCTTCTCCTGCATGGCTGTGCTCCTGCTGCTGCGGGTGAGCATTTCCGTGTTCCGAAGAGCGACTTACCTCCAAGGAACGCAATTTCTTTAGGAATTTCAAGATTTCATTTTCAGATTCAGCGTTTTATTTCAACGGTTTTCGGATACCGTTTAACATAAGAGAAACAATGTTTGAACACAATATTTAGCAGTATGATGAAGAAATGTCTTAAGAATATACTGATATGTAAAACTTAGTAAACTGGAAATTCAAATGTGTCTCACAAAAGCTCTTCTAATGTTATTTGAATGCAGTGGTGGCAGCAGATATGAATCTGCTGTGGTAATCTATCATCTATATATATAAAAGAAAGTCGTGTTAGTTACACTATTTATAACTCAAGAACGGCTGTACCGATTTGGTTGAAAATTGGTGAGCAGGAAGCTTAGAGCCAGGAGACGGACATAGGATACTGTTTATCCCCTTCGACAGCGTTCCTGTGTGAGAACGCACGTTTTCGCGTGATTTCGCATGTTTTCGAGTGAAGGTACTTAACTGAAGAGTGCAACCTATGCACCAAAATACAGGAACAATAATGAATGATTAATCTACTTAATTTTTTTATTTGTATTTTCTAATAAACAATTTAACTTTATAAATTCCCAAATCTGCTTATTTATTACCTTTAACAGACGGTCTCTATGATTACAGCTTTGTATTTCTCTCTTAAACAAAAATCAATTTAAAAAAACGCTCTGCTACGTAATAGATATTTTAATTATCTATTTAATATCAGAGCGTTTTTTTGAAATTCTTCTTTGTTTGAGAGAAAAACACAAATCTGCAATTGCTTTATTATCACGAGTGCAACATGGATAGTACAGTTTCTCACAGTGAGTGCGACGCGAGAAAAAGATGGGACCGGCTGTTAAGGCGGAACAGAGTTCGCCGGGTCAGCTAGTAAATGAATAAAAAGTGAATAGCTTTCATACTCAACGCTCTGAGATCTTGAAAACTAGTGTATTACAAAATCTGGGATACATAAAAAGTTAGTTGTTTCTTCCTAACGCGTGTTTGAACGCTCTGAACATTTAAAAATATTTCAATTCAGAAATTCGTTATGCAACAAACTGGGATTACTAGCTACCCTGAACACAATGTATCAGCGAGACCTTTTTAATTTATGTTTACCAAAGTAATATTTTTGAAGTTGTGTTTTGTTGAATTCTGTGCTGGAGATATTTGTCACTTTTTTCCATTTGGGGGTTATATTCATTTTGGGCCGTGTGAAGGTCTAATTTGAACTAATTAATAAATGTGTTAATAACGTCTATATTTTCTACCTATAGATATTGCTTATTAATTATATTGTAATGATTAATTGACACCCATAAATGTGACGTCTCTTGTGTTGAAACTGATTTCATTGGGAAAGAGAATTTCATAGAACATTAATTACAAAAATATTATGAATATGAGGTTAATTCTGCTTATAATCTTGTTTTAAAAAATGAAAATTGAATTGGCAGAAAATTGGCAGTTTCAATATTGCTTTTCCAAAATTAGCTTATTCCTGATACGTGCTAACTGAGTCTCTGGCAAAAGCAATCATCAAAGGCTTGACGTGGCATCGTGTGATTTTAGTGACACTAAGAATATAGGTGCAGAGTGAAGGAGAAACGGTCGCGTCATACGTTTATGGTGACACCACACCAGCAGGTAGTAGTTGCCTCATTATCTTTTTCAATGGTGTTCCTTTTGGGTTTTTGATTTTATGATATTGTGGTGTTCTTTGGATGCGATATTATAACAATAAAATCCGTTATTGTAATGATAAAAATACTATATTTGAGGCACGGCGATCGATATCTCATTTTAAGAAGTACATCGTTATGTTTACGCTTCCTATGTAATTTCCTGTAAGAAAAACATACGTTTTAATCTTGGCACAGAGAGATCTTCAATCAATAATTGGAGGGTAATCTGTTGGCATGTGTTCAACGCTTCCGTTTTGGGACTTAACGTTTTCATATCACAAACTGCGAGTAACGAAAATTCTCCGAGAAGTGACTGGGATGCGTTGCGGAAAACATTACCCTGTTGTATAAAAGCCCGAGAGTAGGAAATGTAGCTTTCACTTGTTTAAAAAGTGAGTATTACTCAACTAAATAGTGAGAATTACTCAAGTGTCACTGCTCAACACAGTTGCGCTTAGAGAGCATATGTGAATGCAATTGTGAACGTTGGTATGAAATAAAAACGGATATTTCACGGATGATTTTTGAAAAAAACAGGAAAATTGCGCTATAATTTTACTTACACCAAAACTCTCAATTCACTATTTATAAATTTTCATCAGAAATAATAAAAGTGACACCTATGAAATGATGATGTACTGAATTGTGTGTTGGTGCCTGTACACTTCAGAGGTATATTTTCCTCCTGAACGTCTGAGGGAAAGTTACAGAGAGGATATCGACTTGGGAGACACAGAAAAATACATCTTGTTTTCTCTTGAATGAAGTAGGAGTCAAAATAAAAGATCGAGAGGTATACACAATTTGAAAGGGCCAGTATTATGTAAAAATGTTACATTAACATTTTCTAGTATTCTGAATGCAATAACTTGCTTTAATTCTAAATGATTTAATGCAGACATTTTATTCAATTATCCATTAGATAGTTGTGATTACTAACAGTGGATCGTTCAAACCTATCAATCCCATATAAGTCACTCTCAAATAAGTTTTCGATCACACAAAAGTTTCTAATACTTTGCAGTAATTGAGGCTACCTCAGATCCTTTTATAACAGTAGACAGCTGTTGGCTCTCTAAAATAGATAATGACTAATTTTCATGTCTTGTTTATTATAAAAACGTAATATGCTTCATAAACCGTTTCGACTAAACAATCTTTTTTAAATAAATCATGTTTTCAAAATCACAGAAAACAGTTCGCTCAATCCGTATCCAGTCATAAAGGAAGCAAACTGGAAACTCTTTCTGGACTTAAGTGTTCAAGTACCGAATGACGTCCCTCTGCCCGCAGAAAGCGAAGGACATCCCTGTGGGACCTGCAGACTCCGAAAAGAAGACGGGAGTACACAAGGCCCTGGTCCAATTCCTGTGGTTCATCTCCACCGCCCGCAACATCATCGTGGTGGTGGTGTGCGCCGTGGTGGCCTTCCTCTTCAAGCAGCACGACTCGGAGCCCTTCAAGCTCACCGGCACCGTCAAGGAGGGCCTGCCCACCTTCCAGCCGCCGCCCTTCTCCACCACCGTCAACAACCGCACCTACAACTTCATCGACATGGCCACGCAGCTGGGATCAGCCACGTTCGTTGTGCCGCTGTTGGCAATCCTGGAGAACATCGCACTAGCCAAGGTTTTCTGTAAGTTATCCCATTTGTTCTGTAGATTTAAATAAAGACTTATCAACTTCCGCGTGTTACCCATATTCACATTATTTCAAGATGCATGTTTTCTTATTTTATAAAGCCTTGTTTTACTCGTAGACTTAACTGCTTATTAATTTATATGCATTACTGCAAGTTGTCCCAATGTTTTAAGTATTATATTAATTGAGTACTCGAAATAGTTACGAACAATTCTTTTAAGTAAAATTCATTAGTATGATCATTTTATTTAACAAATTAATTAACAAGCGAATTAATTAATGAAGCATTAACCTCTTGGACAACAATAAACTATATATATATATATATATATATATATATATATATATATATATATATATACGGAGTTGCTCTACAGCTGTCGCCGTGTCTCCGCTCTCAGTCTCCATGCCTCTCTATTTGACCATAGATCTTCCTTCATTTCTCTTGCCACCATAGCCTCTCGCACTCCCTGCTGCCATGCAAGTCTGGGTCTTCCTCTCTTCTGTCTTTCTGTCGGTACCCATTGCAGGACTCGTTTTGGCCACCTTTCGTCTGTCATTCGCATAACGTGACCATACCAAACGATTTGTTTTTTCTCTATTTCATCAAGGATAGATTTCTTAACATCCATTTTCTTTCTTATTTCTTCGTTCCTGATTTTGTCACGTCTACTGTAACAGCAACTTCGACGCCAGTAGTCCATTTCAAGGGCCAACAGCTTCTTTCTTGTTCTTTTATCAACTTCCCAAACTTCTGAACCGTACGTTGTAACACTCTTGACTAGTGTGGAGAAAAGACGTCTTTTAGTAGTATTAGTGATGGTTTTGTTCCATAACACAGAGTTTATACTTCGTGTCACGTTTCTCCCCAAGCTCATTCGTCTCTCAATTTCTTCTTGACTATTACCCTTTTTGTTAAAGAGTACACCCAAATATTTATATTTGTTTACTCCTTTCATTTTTTCCCCGTTTTCCAGAAGAAGATCTTCAATCTCATTGTTACCAACTGCCAGGTATTCAGATTTGTTCATGTTGATAGTAAGTCCTGCTTTTAAAAAATGTTCATTGAGTTTACGGATCATGAAACTCAAATCGTCCGCATCTTCTGCAATTACTACCTGGTCATCGGCAAAATATAATGTATATAATTTATCCTCTCCGATTGTCATTCCCATTATTCTGCATTGTTTCTCCCACTGCTGTAAAATTTGATGTAGATAGACTTTAAACAGTGTTGGGGAAAGACAGCAGCCCTGACGAAGACCTTTACTGACCGGGAATGGATCGGAGAGCCTACTGTAGATCTTAATCTGAGAGGTGTTGTTCTTATATAGATTCTGTATGGCTCCAATTAAATTCTCATTGATTTTAAGTCCCTTCATTTCTTCCCATACTCTAGCGACTGGTACATTGTCATACGCCTTCTGAAGATCAATGAAACCCAGATGAACTTCCCTACCTCTCCTTGTTCTCTTTTCTATAAGCTGTTTCAATGTAAATATATTGTCTATGACCGACCTACCGGCAGTAAAACCACATTGTTCCTCTCCGATTTTACCTTTTATCTCTTCTTCTATTTTATTTCGGATTATTTTACTATACAGTCTACCTATAGATCCAATAACTGCTATTCCTCTGTAGTTCGTTTCGTTGTCTCTAGATCCTTTCTTATGGATCGGTGTTAGGTAAGATGTTCGCCACTCCTGAGGAGGATCTTCTCCATTCATGCACCTTGAAAACATGTGTTTGAGCATTTGGTGCAGTTTATAGGGACCGTATTTCAGTAGTTCTGCCGGAATGTCTCCTGGTCCAGATGACTTATTAGATTTCATGGTCTTAAGCGCTTTTTCTAAATCTTCAATTGTCAGATCTACCCTTTGCTCAAATTTCACTTCCTTGTTTGACTGGAAGTTTCTGTTTTCTAGCAGCAGTCTTCCAAAGTACTCTTTCCATTTATTGATGCTGATGTTTGATAATGCAATATTGTTTTTGTCATTTGTTTTAATAGATTTAATTAATTTCCAGGCTTCTGAACTCTGTGCTCCTCCTATGAATTGTTCTATATAATCGCATTTATCCAGCCACAATTTATTCTTCCTTGATAACACGTCTTGTTTGACTTCTCTACATATTGTTTTGTACTGTAAACTAGTTTCATTTTTCTTGTCACTAAGCCATTTTAAATACAGCTCTCTTTTCCTTTTAATCTTTTCTTCTAGACTTGTGTCCCACCAGTAGTGTTTCGGTTTTAAATTACAAGTACCTAAAGCCTCCTCTGCGGCTTGGTGAATGCATTCTTTTATGTGTTCATATTCTTTTTCTATTGGTCTGTGCTTTACCAATAGTTTAACTTCAAGTCTTTTTCTGAAAAGATATGCTGTACTTTCATCGAAGAGACTGCTTAATTTGTATTTGGTAGGTTTCATGACGAATCCATCTTTATCTTCTTTATCCGCGCTATTTGAAGTAAATGGTATGTATATTTTAGCAATTACCAAACAATGGTCGCTACATTGGGCTCCACGTTTCACTCTAACATCTTGTATTTTGAGTAAAGTCTTTTGTTTGGTTATACAGAAGTCTATTATAGATTTTAGTTTCTTTGTATGTTGGTACCAGGTGTACTTGTGAATATCCTTATGTTGGAAGAAAGTGTTGTTAATTTTCATCTCATACTCTTCGCAAATATTAATAAGTCTCTTACCGTTGTCATTGCGTGTCTCCTCTCCATATTGACCCACAATGTTGTGGTTCTCTTCCCTTCCAACTCTACCGTTAAAGTCTCCTGCAAATATTATTTCATGGGACTTAGGAATACTGTCTAGAGTTTCTTTGACTATCATTTCAAAATCATCTTTCCTAGCTATTGGGGCATCTTCATTCAAATTATATATTCCAATGACACTTATGTATTTTCCTCTGATTTTTAACACTACTTTAATAAGACGTTCGTTTATACATTCCCAACTTTTTATACATTTACCGAATCTTTCACTGATGACAATGGAAACTCCGGCTTTAGCATTTTCATGTTTGTTTACGCCACTGTAGAAGTGCACAAAGTTGTTCAGTTTTTCGCTTCCTTTGCCTTTCTTTTTTGTTTCAGACCAGATGGCTATATCTATGTTTCTTCTCATCATTTCCTGGATTACTTCTTGTTGTTTGTTTGAGATGCTTTGTATATTCCATATACCAATATTCAGAGTCCATTTTCTTTGCCGATGTCGTTTCCCTTTTGAAATATCCGAGGCATTCACATGACTGAGATTTTTAGCGGTGTGATGTTTTACGTGTGCAGGGTGCTGGCCTACAGCACAACCTCCAATCCTGGAGGACCGGAGCTTTTCTTTCAGGGGTTTCCATCCCTTAGGCTGATTGCTTCCACCCAAGGCGGTGTCCTCCCCTGAGGACACCGCCTTGAAGAAGCACTGTCCGTGCGGGCGGGGAGGCTTGCGTGCTTCAGTGAGGTGGAGGACTAAGCCGGCGGTAGCATGCTTTTTTTGTATACATGGCTACTGGTAGGGTCACCCATGCCGGACAGGCCAAAACTGAGGGGCCAGACTAAGTTGTGTCCTACCACGCCCTATCCATCCCAATCCTAACCGCCCACTCTTTCCTATCCTTTTTTTTCCTTCCCCCGTAACGACATGTTCATGTTGTTACGGTTCTAACATCTACCATTGTGACATCTTTACCTACTTGTGCCACAATGCTTTTATCTATTCTATCGGCCTCCCTTGGCCAACTCTTGTTTGTTTCTGACCCCGACGCTATTAGGTTTCGAGGGCTAGGGAGTCTTTCCTATTCTTTTTTTCCCTTAGTTCTTTGGAATGTAGTAGGTAGGCCTTATGCGGTAATCACCCCAGAATCATCCAATTATGAATGGCGGATGATCCAACGGGGGAAGGTGGGGTTCACTAACCTTGGGAATTAAATCGTCACTAAAGAGTGGATCAGGAGTAGGCTGGACTCCTTAAGCTATGGTGGAAGCAACAATAAACTATACCAGTACATATTAATTACCCCCCTTGAGGAAGACTGATCAGGGCAAAAATTAACTGTGTGCGTAAGCGCAATGTTGCAATGTCCCAGGATCCGTTGCTGTGTGGCGATGAGAAGCTCGCTTCTCAGGTTGAGAAGACTAGGGATACGGCGTAGGGATCGCTACGTGCTAACCAGACATACCCTCAACCCATGGTCGCCAGGCCGAGACGCCGCTGGTAGATCTTAGCTCGTAAAGAGATGTCGTGTAAAAGTACGTACATACATACATTGAGGAAGACTAAACAGTGTCTGTTCCGCCGACTATGACTGTTCCCCTCCTCTTAGAAGTTATGCTATGGAGGAATAATTAGTCCTCCATAGGCATCATGGCAACATGCACACATGTTAATGAAGTTTTAAAATCGGGCGATTGTTACGGCAAACTACAAGCTACGCAGGAACCTTCAACCGCTACAAGGAACCTTGACCCTGATGACAGCTAACAAGATAATTTGTAATAATCGGTTCTTGTATATTTGATATTAGTCTAAACAGTTCCAGTTTGCTCCAATCTTCTTGACCACTGACTTTCAACACATTGCATAAACTTTTTAGAAACTGTTCCACCTCAGCATTTCCTTATAAAAAGTATGTATTGCTGTCGGCTCTACAACATAAAAAGACTCAGATTAACAAGCTTCGTTCACTACACGAACACTACGTTTGCGAATTTATGTATATTTTCTGAGAATGCAATTTCAGAATCAACATGTTTGGATAGAAAGGTGGTGGGAAAGAAGAATGTTTGCACATTTAACATCGAAAGTAAAAAAATATAAAGGGAAAGTGACGTAAACACAAGAGGTTTTATATTCAGGCTGAGTATTTTATGTATTTTACTATGTATTTTACGATAAAACTAATTAGTGTAATTAGAAGTCTGCGAGCCAAGTTAATCCGATTGTACACGTTTTAGCTATATAATTAATTTTTTTTTTTAACGCGGATTCGGACCTTCTGCAGCGACGCCACAGTACTGAGTTATATTTATGCTAAAACTCAAGAGGCGGGATTTAGGGGGGGGGCTGCCTCCCCTCCCCCATGTTGGGACAAGTTTTTTAAAAAAAATTCATTTCGCGGATGTTCAAATTTGTATCATACACGATTTACTTATTTCTGTATTTGAGAAGAAATTTAATAATAATTAGCGAACAATAATTTTATTAAGCTGAGTTATACGATACATTTATTTTTAGGATTTGTATTGATTAACTTTAGTTCAGTACTATAAAACGCGCGTTCAGTGTTACTGGGAATATCCCATATTAATATATCATCTTTCAATTATATTGCTTTTAAACGTTATTTACTAAGAAATTTAACAGTTTCATGCCAAAAATCAAGAGTCATAATACTCGAATTAATACATATGATTAAATAAATTCATTCCATTACAAATTTCCTAGCGTTCTTAAATGTTTCAAATACCGAAAAATAGGTGTTTCTCACAAAACATTTTGTGGGTCCGCGGTGCGTAGTCGGCAAACTGAAAACTATAAGCGTTGTCCATGTAGAAAAATGATAAACTTAAACGGATCTTTAAAAAACGAAGAAATTTGGCCACGCTGCGAAACATACGGATTCGAAAAAAGTACCGACTGACGACTGTGATCCAGCAGTTCTAGTGTGAAAATACAGTGTGTCAGAGGCCAAAAACTGGGCGTTTACAATTTTTGAAATAGTAATAAAGTAAAAATATACGAATGATGTTGTGTAAAAGGTTATATTAAATACTGTATGTTTTTTCATTATAATGTAAGATATATGCAACTAATGCATGATATTGTTTGATGCCAAGAGTACACTGAGAAAATATCGAACCTATTATCTCAACTGAATATTTTCTGATATTCTATATGTTATTACAATAATTTCACTTTTATGTTATTATAAACGCGAATCTTGTTGTTTTAATCATAATGTCGGTTCCAATATTATAACAAAAAAATCATTATTTTGGGGGACAACAAAACAATTTTCTTTACAAATTATACTAAAATAAATGCACAGAACTCTTGCAGCCATTTTCAAAGTGTATTTAAAGTCAATGTGATTTAAAGACGGGGAAATGATGAAGATTGTTTTTACTTTTTTCACTATAACTTAGCAATCGAAACTAATGGTGCTACGGAATAGCACATACTTTCCCGTACCAGATAGTTTTCTAATTTTTTTGGTGTGGGTGAGCTTTACAATCTTGCCAGCTGCCAACTATACACGCCCAAAGTTACTTTTTTTTATATTTTCTCAATTTTTGTGTTTTCTAATGGTAACCGAAATATTACTCTACGAATATTTAGAAGAGAAAAATCTCGTCTTAGAAGGAAATTTTTGTTGAAAACTTTGGAACCATTTTTAAGAAAATGGCGTTTAAGCGTTACCGTTAGCGTAAGCGTAGCGTAGCGTTAGCGTTAGCGTAAGTGCGAAATTTGAAACTTTTTCACAGAAATCTTTTGAGTTTTCAAAAAACTTCATTGGAAGTCATTTATAGCTTTTCCACTTACAAATGCAGTAATATACACAAATCACTGGGAAAATGCATATTAAAGTTCTGAGTGATTCAAAAAAGGCATTTGTGGAATTTTTGAAAAAACAAAAAAATATTACAAAATGACATGAAATTTAAGTCATCTTAAACAGTGCAATTAGCACAATCCGTACAAAATGTTTGAAGAAAAATTTGAAGCCGTTTTTGAGAAAATTGCATTTGAGCGTTTCTAAAAATTCGGAATTTCCGAGCTCGTTTTCACTGAAAAGTTTTGAGATTTCGAGAAAATTTATATGATATCGTGTAAAGCACATTTAATCGTAAATGCAATAATGTGAACAAATCGCCATTAATGTAAATATTATCGACTTGAAAGACGAGTCAAAAAAAGTAATTTCTGTAATTTTTGGCAAAAACACAAAAGTGCAATGTGGCATTTATTTCATAGAGTAGATGTAACACTATCCCCAACAAAGTTTGAAGTAAATATTTGGATAATTTTTAAGAAAATCTTGTGTTTGTATTTTTTTCTTAAATTTCACATATTGCACGCAATACTGTGCGAAAATTTTTTCGCGCCATTTCAAAACGCTACTATTTGCAAAAAAATGTACATGGCCTCAAAGAAAGAACTAATGAAGAACTATAAATTTCATTTGAAGGAAAACATCTATTTTTAATTTAGTGGTTGTAGAAAGTCGCTGAAAAAAATTAAACTTTTGCAATGATCGAAAATTCAGTTAACAGTGAAATTCGGACCTATGTCACCTTTATGATCGTATTTCACTCTATTCTTACATGAAATTTAAAGAAAAAAATCAGAGCCATTTTTGAGAAAATTTGGAAAATGTCCCTGGCATTTCATGTAAAGTACCCCCACAAAATTAATGAATATTTTTCAAAATCGCAGAGCTTCGACTCAGGCCAGGTCGGCAGGGGTTCTTCCAATTTGGGAAAAATACTACACATGGTTTAGGCGCTAGTGTTGTTCACATACACCAGACGGAAGAAAGTTTTCCCGTCAATCGACTTTTCGGCATCTAGGACCCACAAAACATGGATTCTGACTGCATCACGAATTAGATTTTTTTCTAAATTAAGCAACTGGATTTATCTACTTTTTCGTTACCAGCGCTCGACAATAAGAGTTTTTCTGCCGAAGATTTGCAGTTCTTTCGCGCAACATTACATAACTTTTTCTCTACCGCGTAAGCGGTAGCGAGAAATAAAAATCTGAAAAAAAAAATCACAACTTGTTTTGAGAGGAACTTTGAGATTTTTTTCAAGCCTGTTCCAGGGTTCTCGGACAGTGAAAATTATTGTTCTTTTTTTTTCAAGAAAGGTTTTGTTTTTGAATCTGTCTCTAGAAAATATCAAACTAGTAGTGCTACAGAATGGCACAGACTTTTTCGTAGTGAAGTTTAAAAATTTCTTTGGTGTGGACTGGCTTTACGGCCATGCCCCATCCCCTTCCCAGCTGTTATCGCCGCCTAAAGTACATTTTTTAAACTCAATTTTTTGGTTTCGTAATAGTAGAACCGAAATAATTTGTATGAATATTAAAGAAGAGTAAAGCCTATCCAAAATGGTAATTTTCATTGAAAAATTTGGAGCCGTTTTTAAGAAAATGGTGTTTAAGAGTTCCTGTAAATGTAAAATTTGAAACTCTCTTTCACAGAGAATTTTTAAGTTTCCAAAAACTTCATTTAAAGTCCCTTGAAGAACTTAAGCTCACAAACGCAATAGTGTTTACAACTCGCTGGAAATGAGCGTATTATCGGCGTAAGAGATATTTTTTTAAAAAAAGTTTAAGTTTTGAAAAAAACAAAGAATACCCCAAAATGAACTTTATGTAATTTAAAATGCAATTAGGAGTACCTGTTGCAAAAGTTTGAAGAACAAATTTGGAGCCATTTTTGAGAAAATGCGGAATTGTGAGCTCATTTTAACAGAAAACTGTTGAGTTTTTCAGAAACTTCATATGCCATTATTTAAAGCACATTAAATACAATAATGTGAACAAATTACAGCTAATGTAAATATTGACGACGTAAGACGAGTCAAAAAATTACGTTTTTGTAATTTAAAAAACAACAACAAAAGAATAGAGCAATATGGCGTTTATTTCATCTTATAGAGTGCATTTATCACAATCCCTACCAAAAGTGTAAAGAAAACATTTGGAATCGTTTTTGAGAAAATATTTTTTTGTAAGTTTTAAAAATTGCAATTGCATATTACACGCCATACTGCGAGAAAACTACTAAAAGTTTCAATGTTCATGACCTTAATGAAAGAACTAATTATGGACATCTTTCATTTAAAGGAAAAATCTCTATCTCCAATTCTGTAGTTGTAGGAAGACGTCGAAGAAATTCAAATATTTGCAATTTTCGAAAATTCAGAGTTAAAGTGAAATTTATAGATAGTGAAAATAAGACCTATTTATTCCACCTTTATTAGTGTATTTTTCTCCATTTTTACAAGAAATTTAAAGAAAACTTTTGGAGCCTTTTTGGAGAATATTTAGAATGTGTCTAGGGGGCTTTATGTAAAGTTCGCCCAAATTTTGAAGAAAGTTTTTCAAAATCGCAGCGCCTGAAGTGGAGCCAGATAGACCGGAGAATACCCATTTAGGAAAAAATCTTACTATAGTTTAGGATGCACTAGTGGTTTTGACGGATGGTGGGGCGGACAGATGGACGGACGGAAGGACGGACGGACTTTTTTTTAAAAAAAAACCATTTTTTATGTCATGGGACCCCAAAAGTGTATTTTCGTTGAAATCTCGAAATTGATTTTCCGCGACATTACATAAATTTCTCTATACTTCATACATTATTTTTATACGAATGCGAATTACTTTAACGAATGCATACGGGAAAGTAAAAATGTTTTTTCTGATAGAATAAATTATTTTGGTTTTTTCAATCAGATAAAATAGTGTAAAATTGACGAAATAATTAAAATTTTTAAAAAACCTCGTTTCTGGCTGTATAGAGATGGTGGTGGTGGAATGGGGGCTAAGGAACCTTTCAAAAATCTAATTTTTATGTTAATGTGTAACTATGTCATTTTGTGTGGGGAATTTTTTACTGTCGTATGCGGGAAATCCTTTGCCCCCCCCCATGAAAGATCCGAAATCCCGCCCCTGCTAAAACTGCATTTTATATTAATTTGTGTCGAGTGCAGAGAACACAGAAAAGGGACTCGTAGACGCTCGAGATTCGTTCATTCGCCTGGGACAGGTGAACCTGATGAAGTTTGCGGGTCTCAAGTTTAACCGAACAAAGTGCTCGCATTTACTAAAGTAGAAATACTGTATTAGTAGTTTTTACCCGAGGGAAATTATTCAAGGTAAGCTGGATCAGTATTTTGACGTAAAATATATTGGAAAAGTGTTGGTTGGTCTCAAGGATGTGTTATTTTAATCGTGAAGGCGATGTCTTGGAAATGCGAGAGCGAAGCGATTGAAATTGGCGATGATTTTGCTAAGCTTACTTAACCTAAGTACAATGATTCGACCAGCTTTTTGAATCACCACCCATTCTACAGCGCATTCAAAAAGTGTTCCGTTTACCCACAGACTTTAGTTGTTTTGTCAAAAATTCTCGCGCCCCGTAGAGGACGCGCATACATCTGGGCGAAAACATGGGTTTCACACTCTTACAAAATGTTTTCTTTAATTTATGAGCGGTCCCCTGACACCACAAAAGTGTTTTTTCAAAACATCCGTCCGTCCGTTCATCTATCTATTGTCTGAACAACACGCCTCACATGAAGCTCTGCGATTTTGAAAAACAGTCATTAATTTTTGGGGGGCAATTTATTTGAAGCCCTTGGGATATTTTCAAAATTCAAAATTAAAGTAACATGTCGGTTCTACCATTAGGAAACCGAAAAATTTGGAAAAGTTTAAAAAAATGTACTTTGGGTGACGATAGATAGCAGCTGGCATGGCAAGACCGAAAAGCTAACCTAGGCCAATGAAATTAGAAAACTAGTACGAGAAAGTATGTGCCATTTTTAGTATCACTAGTTTCTTTGTTCTTGCTTGTGGCCATGGCCCCCTGCAGTAAAGGGTTAAGTGACCTTTTCCACAAATGATATTTTCAGTCCCGTTTCAGTTAAAACGTTATATCTTCGAAAGTATCTGAGATAATTAAATGATTCTTTTGTAAATAATTGATTGTTTCGTCCAGGAAATGAACCTCAATTGTTGACGTACGACTTCCACTTTTTCCTGTAGAGCTCAGAGATCTGTTCAGAAGTTTTCAAACAATTACAATCGAATAATAAATTGCCTTAAAAATAAAATAATTGTTTAAAAAATTCACTGGTTTAGGTTCATTGTCTACAACAGAATGTTCCAATTATTTTGCAAAAAATGAAATTTAACTGTTTCCAATATTTTTCGAGGCATTACGTTTCCCGTTAAACTTTGCAATGTATGACTTTTAGTCAAAATTTTTCAATTACTATTTTTTTATATTTCGTTTTATTTTTTCATAAAACCGAAATAAAGGAGTAAGAATTTAGTTGAAAATGTATGCTAGAAATTTCTTATTCAGATTCTTAACCATAGCATGTGGTGTTGTTTTGTTTCCAGCGGAGGGCAAGGCGATCGACGCGACGCAGGAGATGCTGGCCATCGGCGCCTGCAACATCCTGTCGTCGTTCGTGAGTTCGATGCCCGTGTCGGGCGCTCTGTCCCGCGGCGCCGTCAACCACGCCAGCGGCGTCGCCACCCCTGGCAGTGGCGTCTACACGGGCATCATCGTGCTGCTATCGCTGCACTTCTTCACGCCCTACTTCTACTTCATTCCCAAGGCGTCGCTGGCGGCGGTCATTATCGCCGCCGTCGTCTTCATGGTGGAGTTCCACGTGGTCAAGCCCATGTGGCGGACGAAAAGTGAGTGCACGTTGAATAAAATTGTGTACCGGCTGAGATAGTCCACGATAGCATTGTTGCCTCTAGAAACGTCACTTTCCGGGGGACGCGGCGTTTTAGGTATAGATGTCAACAGTTCGGCCGTCATACCGTGACCTCCCCTAGAGCGAAATGCGTCAGGGTGAAGGTCGCAGTACGACTGTCGAACGTTGATAATTTGCCTAGGACGCCACGTCTCCCGGACAACCAAGCTTCTATTAACTGCGTCCGCGGAAGACTACTCTTTCAGCTATTGCCACAGCAGCATTTCTGACCGGGAGGCCGTAGGGTTCGAGCCCGTAGGTTAAAGCCCGTGAAGTATGCCCAACTCCCAAATCCCTTCAATATCTTAATATATATGCAAAAAATCTGAAAAATTCTAATCTCTTCTTCCATCATGCCCTGGCGCCACAATCTTTCACCGGGGGGGGGGGATGCAAACCTCTCACTTCGCATCCGATCTTGCTTCCTGTAAGACCTCTTTCGCCTTCCATAGCAATACTGACTTCTACTCTCATCCATCGTCACCCACAGTGATCCAATACCTCGCATCCTAAGGCACGCTTACAAATTTAAAAAACTGTGAAAATTGAATTCACAACTATAGGGTACGCCTTACGTGCCACATTCGCCTGAGAATATCCTAACAAATTGATATTTTTAACGTATGTTAACTTTAAATCCCCGAAAGGGTAGCTAATAAATAAAAAATTAGTCTGGTTGGTGGCGGATTGTTGACACTAATTACATAGCTAGATCGTAATCAGCCGCTGCCAGGAGAAGACTGGCGCCTGGCTGCTCTCATTGGTAGTTTTCTGTCATCTCTCCGATCAATACCACAGGCGAATGCCGGAGCAGTTCCCCTAACAAACAGGCAAATGACCACACGTGATCTTTACTTATTCATTCTTGTCTCCTCCTCTTCCCTTCCATACATGCACACATCGATAACACTATCTCCCGCCAAGAGACAGTCAGAATCTTAAATTATGCCCTAGCTAAGGCGGTGCTTCAGAAGCGAAGGAATAGAAAAGAATCAATCAATTAGACTATAACTCAAGAAAACTAAATTTGACAGGGCATCAACATATCATGTGCCATCCTGTTATTTTTTAACCAATTTTCCAAGTGGTATTTAACCAAGTGTAAATAAACCGATGACAGCAAGTTTAATGATGATCAATGGTGACAAATCATTGTCTGAGCGTGTATAGGCAGACTATTCGACTTGTGTTGTGTAAGGGTTTATTATTTTAAGAAATTTACGTTCTATTCATAAATACTCATAGGCCTATTACCCAGCAACTATAAGAATTTTAACATTTCTGATTATACACAAATGTGGATAATTATTAGGAGAATTCACAAGTATACTTACTTCATTTTCAGCAACAGTGAGTCTTATCAGTTTATTTGTCATGGCCAAAGAATTTATCTTAAATATTTAGACGTGGATTTAAATGCTCTTGATGAATGAAAAGTACTTTAATAATAATAAAAATACCAGTGTTTTTATTATTATTATTATTTTTTTAAATTGTTGCGCCTTCATGACACAACGCGTCCCATAACCTCCATTGGGCGTGGACCGCTTGAAATAATCAATCCCCCGTTCCTTTTTGCAATCATTGTCTTAGGGAGTAATCCTCCACTACCAGGGCCGGATTACCAGTCTGCGGGGCTCTAAGCAATAAATATTTTGGGGCCCTACTGATCAATTATTTTTATCCAGAATTATTTATACTCCAATTTTTTAATTTAAAATCTATCTAAATATAATGTTTGTAGTTTTGTTTCTAAATTGAAGACAAATTGCAATATAACTTAACTAAAAAACGAAAATGAATACAAATACGAGCTTTTCATTTATTAATCAATAAATACACATGCATTAGTAATACTTTTGGTTTACACTTGAGTAAGTCTATTCGTAGGTATAGTAAATATATAAAATATAACTTATTTAAAACATCTTCTTTTTACACTTTTACCAAGCAAATTCTTTTATTAAATCATCAAAATTTAAGTGACGCATAACATCAGATTCAATTGATAGTAAAGCCAATGAATGAACTCAATCTATCTTGTCGCATTGTTGTCCTCAGAGGATTTTTTTTATCCTTTTTTAACTGCAAAAAAGATCCCTTTCCAGAACAGTTTGTTATCATCAATGTTAAAATCAGTCTAAGACAGATTTCTAAGTTCAGAAAAACTGTCTGGAGTTTATTCATTTTCATTTTCACAAGTTTATACATTTCAAAAGTTTCAAAATTATTTCATCTTCAAAAGTATGTAATGATGAAATTGTTTCAATTCTCTGGCAAGATTCAAATCCAGATCCTCAGGATACGATGCGACAAGCATTTCAACGTTAGATGATATTCATCGTTTGACAAGTCCATGTTTAACAAGAAAGAAAACTCGTTTGACAGATGTTTATAAACCTGGCCTCTACTTTTCATCTGAGCTTGCAGAATGTCAATGATCACATAAAAAAATGAAACCAGAAATTTATCTCCTGCACTTAAAACTACGTCTTCTGCTTGTCCACCATTAACCTGTTTTCTCCGAGTATGTCTTCAAGTAGTTTTCTTTATAATCAACATCAGGCAGAACTAATTTCGATGCGTTTTTGAATTTGTCAAAATCTTCGCGATGATCTTGCAAGTAATTTGTCGACGATTCACAGAGATAACTGCAAACTTTCAAATTAATTTCTGCGTCTGCACTGAAGAGCTTGAGATGTGCCATGAAAGTGTAAAACATCATTCCATATTGTTAGCATAAAAAGGAATTAATCAAATGTTGCTTCCATGGCAACAGAGCTTGATTCCCAACGTGTATCCGAAAGTTTGTTTAAAAGATTTTCACTGCCCACATGTATTTTAAGCACACTCCATTTGTGTGTTGAAGCAGAAAAAATGTGTACAGTGTTTGCACTAATTGACGGCTTCCAAACAACAATCGACTGCGCTACAACCAACAAGATTAAATGAATGGGATATATATCGCATATGGGTTTTTCTAAAATAACACTTTGCATCCCCTTATAACCACCGGACATAATTGCCACATTATCGTACGATTGTCCTCTGCACTTCTTCACATAAAGAATTCAAAACCTGAGTAGCAATTTGTTTTCCAACATGATTACATGAAACAACATTCCAACATGAATACCGCAGACATTCTTGAGTGTACTTTTCACCATTTGCTTTTTTATTATGAAATAGATTTTGAGAGCAAAATCTTGTTTCCCATCTTGAAATGTCCTGCGTGAGTTTTTAAATGGTCCTGAATGATGTTGACAATTTTGCTGTCCTTGATTTACCCAGTAATTGGTGTCATCTGCACTAAACGTAGTCCACCTGCCAAGATCGTTAATTATATTATCGTGATCAGCAAAATTTTGAAATACTAGATTATTATCGTTACAATAAGCGCTTGATCCTGATTTTCTTGCATTGTTTCCTCCTCTGCCACATCCTCCACACTACCAGAAACCTTTTGTGAGGTTGAAGGTGATGCAGATGGTTAAAAAAAATAGAAGAATTTGTATAAGTGTTTCATTTTTTATTTGGAGCTTATCTTCAGTTTGCGCCACCCGGGGGAGAACTAATAGTATCACCCCCCCCAAAAAAAAGAATTCAATGTAAAAATATCTATTAGTGGATAGATTATACAATATTTTATTAAAAATACATGTATATTTGCTTGTGACATTTATTTATAATTTATTAACAACTTTATATAATTCAGAATCTTACTATTTCTTGATGAAACTTTACAAACATACTTTCTAGTGCACTTTAAACGTTTTTATATACCATATAAATATATACATATATATATATATATGTATATATGTATATATATGTATATATATATATATATATATATATATATATGTATATATATATATGTATATATATATATATATGTATATATATATATATATTGTTGTTGTTGTAATCGTCTAATATATACGTGGGATTGTAGAACTTTCTAAATAAATTGAGAATGTCTAAAAAACACAATATTTTATTAATATCATTTTGTACACTGTTATAACGTCAGCATCCAATCTGTACACAAAGTATATCATGTATTTATAGTGACAAAATATTTAAAAAATCACAAACATTAAACTTTTCCTTTATTTTACACTTTTTTTAAGTACCTTGTTGCTATAAATACTTGTTATATTTTATGCGCAGATTGGACGCTGACGGTATAACAGGGTACGAAATAACAACTATATGGACTAGTATATTTCAATAATAAAGAAACGTTTTTTATTATTTATCAACAATGAAAAACTATATGATATATAATTAGGCACATGAATACTTACTTTAACAGATACAGTTATATAGAAGAATCCACCGAAGAATGAGCCAAAATGACAGTTCGCTAAACAAGCGAACATCACATGTAATTCAGAGAAGTATTCCTCCGTCACAACAGTTGTTCAGTCACGCATCTTCCTAAAGCGTTTGGTTATGGCTCCCGTGAAGACTACAGAAGTCTAAGAGTTTCGCTGAGTTTCGTATATGCAGGTACGCGAGTCCAAGAAATATTGAAATTTAATTACGTATGTGGAAAGATCTTTTAACATGCTCTCATATTTAGTAAAAGAAAACTGCCACGAATGTAAATACATTTGGCCACCTGACAGCATAGGCGCCGGAAACACGTGAACCAGTATGCATCTCATATTCAAGACTAGGTTTCAACATAATACTTATCATACAAAAAGTAAATTCTATGTGATGTTTATAAAAAAATATTTTTTACAGAAGAGCACATAGCATCGCAAATCCTAATTTTAATTATTTCTCGTGGCGCACTATATTTTCGTCGGACGAGGACATCACAAAATGCGTCGAAGTCATTTACAAGTTTGCCTACTGCAAACGAAGGAATGGAGCAAGGAAAGTCTAATGGGCTCAAGGACGCAACGATCATAGAACCTTGTTGTCAAAACGTCATAAAATCGCTCTATATAAAAAACACACACAGCGAAGAACACCTTCGATTTTGCTTTTTATATGTTGTTTCGTAATGTTTAAACATGAAATTCGGAGAATACTGATAGCAGTGCGGTGAGCCAATAATGAACTTAACTTAAGACTGGTTGGTTTCAATAATCGTACTTTTGGATAGAAACATTTAATCCCCCAAAGTTTAAAAGATTGAAAAATTGATATATTTGAACTCATAAATATTAATAATATTATAAGTGTATATAAGCAACCTTATATATACTTAAAAATATTTTCAAATTTAATTAGGTAGATAATATTGCTATTTTTTTAAAATGTTAACAAACAGAAATAAATATATTTTTAAGGGGCCCCAATTTGACGAGAGCCCTAAGCAATTGCTTAGTCTGCATATGCGGTAATCCCACACTGTTCATTAGTCCATGTAGTCCGTAGATCCGTTAGTCGTCAAGAGGACCGCTAGGTAGCATCTCTGTGTACACGCCTCTCTCTTGTGTGCTCCTGCGTCACTACCCAGCAGCCAGATTTTGGAAGGAATTAGGATAGCGGTAGGGTTTAGGACACTTCACAGGGGTTGAACTAGCCCTTGTGAAGCCGCTGAACTCGTTTTGTTGAAACAAATTTCACATGAGATTGTCCGGGAATCGAAACTTACTTCCTTGATGAAAGTTTCATTTCACATAGTTCCAGATTCTGCATGTCTCTGAATAGATGGGGTAGTATCGATAAGTGCCAGGTCAGCAAAATTTAATAGAATGTCAAAGAACCTCTCATCCTATAGATTACGTTGCGGGGAACATTTCTTTGTGGCTTTCATTTTCAAACTTCCAGATTTTAATGCCCTAAAACGCTTCTAGGGGTTATTCAAGTAAATAGATTTTAAAAATGCTGCCGGACTGTTGCATGATGCATTTGACATGAATATTTAGATTCATTTTTTCAACAAATCCTTCATATTTTTTAAAGTGCAAATCATCACGTCTCCGTGAAGTTCCCTTTCTTAGAGACCTCATTTATAAAGATTGGTTGCGTGTGAGAGCCGCAAAAGGTAGGTATACTACTGAAATAATATAGGAGATGATTTTTGATAAAATTTAAATTCAGGTATTCACATGTACACTCACTCAGATGCACACAAATTATCTTTCAAAATATCTGCATTAAAACTTTGTTGAGAAAGTTCCAGTGAGAAATACAAAGTTGGAAGTTTCTTCAGGGATATGACTGTCATTTATTTGTATCTTTCAAACAAAAAAGGAATATCAATTTATCTCATTATTCAAGATATTGAAGTTTAATTTTAGTGTTTTTGTATGTGTATATGTGCAAGTGTCTGCAGGCCTTACAGTTGATATTAGCAACAACATTTTGAGGCTGTACACTAAAAGTATCATAAAACCTCAATTAGTAATTTGAAAATTGAAAATAATCTTCTCAAAATGAGCCCAATTTGTATTTGTTAACACAAAAGGCTGTATGTGAATTTGCATTAAAATAAATATGAAGTAAAAGCAATGTTAATTTTAAAAATGCATTTGTATTGTACATAAAAGGGCTTAATCCAATAAACAAGTACATATTGAATAAATATATAACTTTCTCTTCCTGCTTGTTTCAGAACTTGATCTCATTCCTGCATTTGCCACCTTCTTATCATGTCTCTTCATTCGACTGGAGTTAGGAATTGTGATTGGCATTGGCATAAACGTTGTGTTTCTTTTGTATGCATCAGCGCGACCATCAGTCAAAGTAGAGAAGGTCACGGTAAGTTCATTCCACTGTTCTTTGTGCTCTAATTCTCAGTAATATTAATTCAAAATAATGTTCAGGGTCTACATCTTGTGTTAGTAATTGTCTGCTGATATAGAATTCTCTACAAATTCGCATAGAAATGTTTTCATTGAGAAACTTTATATTTGGTATCTAATGTTTTGATAAAACTTTTGTAACTATTGAAATATATAAACTTACTTGGAAATATATAAACTTTGCTTGGAAGAGTTAAAGCATAGAGAAAATATTGTGTCTTACTGATAAGACTAATATGTCCTTTATATATATAAAGGACATATATTGAAATATTCAGCACTGAAACGCTGAACATATATTGAAATGTTCAGTGTTTATAATTTATTATTAATTCTGCAAGTAAATGTAGGAACTTTCTAAAAGTTATTAAGTGTTCTGTCTAAAATTGTAACTGTCTAAATTGTAACATTCAAAATCACAAGGTTGATTCATGAGTGCAATTATTAATCATTCAGAAAGGAATTTGCTTTCTGGGAATTGAAACTGTTAAAATATAGAAGACTAGTAACCCATTCCATGAAATAGGATTTTTCATTTGATCAAATAATGTTAATCTGAGAATGTTTAATTTTTTTCCGTACATCTTTATTTTCATTACTTTTATGCATTTCAGACTACCTCAGGATGCGAATACCTTTTAATCACTCCTGACCGAAGCCTTGTATTCCCATCAGTGGAGTATGTGCGGAATCAAGTATCAAAAGCTGGTGTCAAACAGGGATCAAGTTCTATACCTGTAGTTATAGATAGTAGACATATACAAGGTGCTGATTTCACAGCAGCAAAGGTATGTAGTGAATATTATAATTCAATTTTAATAACTTGTTAAGTAGAGTAACTACAGTACTTGATACTACAGTAAATAAAAGTTGTGGTTTACAATATTGTGATGTTGACAGAAATATTTCAAAAATGGTAATAAAAATAAAAAATAAAAATTCTTTTGTCAGAGAAGTAACATTGAAATATTTCCCCAAGAGAATTTTAAAATATTATTTTTTCCTACTTATGACCTCAGTTAACTGACATTTACTTTTTGTTTGCTTTTTTCAGGGTGTTAAGTCTCTTATTGAAGACTTTGTAATGAGAAACCAGCCCATTCTTTTTTATAATCTCAAACCTAGCATTGTAGAGATCTTCAAGGGTGTACAGCCCAAGGAGTTCAAGTATTGCCACAATGAGACAGAGCTGAGTGACCTTCTTAAAGGTAAAGCTACAAAGAATATTGCACCATAGAGAGTTGGATAAAGAAACCATAACCTGATGAGATCCATCTTTTACCTTATTGACTCTCAGAATCATTCCAATTTGTAATCTAATTTCTTTTCGAGTCCATTCTTTCTAAAATTGCCTCACATGCACCACACTTTTATTTTGGCACCTGTGCATACTTAATTGCACAGTAACTTGCATAGTTGCATGCAGTCAGAAGAATATTCAGCATAGTTTGAACAACTCTTGTGCTTGTTGTTCCCAGACTACGCGAATAAGAACAATCGTTTACGAGAAACAAATGGTAGACACTGAATTGGAAGAAGGAAAAAGAAGACTTGTGTTCTTGAAGACTTGTGCTCCATCTTCTGTGAAGAATTTGCATTTTCCAAAGGAACTGTATAATGCAGTCTTGGATTTGGTGCTTGTGTCTGGAGCCAAGCTCCTATAAGAACATCTGTGATGAATTTAATATAGATAGTGTATTGAAAAGTTAGGTAGGAAAACTGACATGTATTTATTCTTCTATGTACATTTTGTGCTTGCCCAAAGAAGGTTAACTGTGGTGAAGAGAGTTCCTCCAGATAGAGTGTAGTTAATACAAGAGACATCACAATATGCTAGTGCAAAATAAATTGATTGCAGGTAAAGAAGAATGGAAAAGAAGATGGTTCTGTTCTTGAAGTATTGTATTCTGCTTTCTTTATACCAGACTTACTAGTTCTTACTTCTTTATTATCGTACATTATTGTACTGACACAAAGTGAGAAAATGTACCAACCAGTATTTTGAGTCGTGAATTAATTGCACATTCCTATGTACTGTACTAATAGAGAAAAATTATGTACAAACTCCTGTAAATGTATGTATGTACATTACTTAGTGCAATTAACAATAAATATTTTACTTGTAAAACTGCTTACCACTTTTGTACCGGGGAGACTGTTAAGGAAATGAACGGAATTTTTTCATGTTACAATTTCCAAACAATTTGTTTTGAAGATCGCAAGTTTTTATATGTCAAATTTTTAAATGATATAAAATAACTTTTTATTAACACTTATGTTTTACAAACAAAATTAGTGATGTATGTGTTTTATAAATAATGAGAAATGAGTGATGTATCTTATTTGTTGTGATGCTTTCCTATACTGTTGTGTGAAATAAATAGTGCGGTGCTGTATGAAGTCTATATTGCTTTTGTTGCACTAATACAATGAATTGCCACAAAAAGGCCTTAGGTAGTATTGTGGTTTTCATTAAGTAAATCTAAACATTCATTAAATAATAATATTTTATGGAAACCGTAAATTACTTTGATGTAAATTTTAAAACATCTCCATTGACAGAGTATAAAAATATCTTCCTTAATAATGTGAAAAAATGTGATTAATTATTCTCTTCTATTTTGTTAACCCTCTTTCATCAATTCATTTCTTATTCTAATTGACTATCACAGCTTCTCTTTTCACTTTTAGTTCATTGTTGATGTAAGACAACACATAAGTACTTGCTTTCACAGAGTAGATATTTACATAGCTCCACTAGCGTACTTCTGCTAATAAACATGAAAATGCATGCTGCTTTTCTTCAGTTTCTTCTACTTTTCAATATCTGCATTCAATGAATCAGCTGATGTTGCATCATCTTGAGGTGACAATGTGACTGACAACTGCCATAGACTCCTTACACAGTGTGCTGACTCCCAATTCCAATTCTTCCTTTGCAATTTTTTTCTCATGAGCTGTAACAAGATAACAGTTCAGCATCCATTCACACCAGTAATAAGCCCAAGGTAAGACATTGCATAACCATTCTGCAGTAGGTCATTGCTTGTCAAAGTGTTACATATTACACCTTTTGTTTTATAAACGACATTGATTTCTTTAGAAATATGAATTTTATTATCTATCATTACAATAAAATAATAGAAAGTTGACTAGAAATATGGAAGAACTAATGAGTCCTTGTGATGTGCAAGGTGTTCTAGTAACCTAAAGCAATGGCCTAAATAGTTCTACCTGTATTTTGTTTATCACTGTTGCAGTACATGGGGGCTGCATACCCTAACAAGTGATATTATTCTAAACAAAAGAATGTGACAAGAGTACAATAAATGTTTGTGTGTACATACAATTTCAACCAGAATGGAATTTTAACAAGACATAACAGATGAAGACATTATGTATAAGAAATTACATTTTATAAACAAATTGATACATTTTTTGCTACATAATAATGAAAAACTACATTTATTTGTCTTGCATGAAAGAAACAAGAATTTTCACAATATTTTTCAAATATTTTTATATAATATTTCGAATTACATAATTATACAATATTGTATAATTTCATAATTATACAATATTATATAATATCAATATATATTGGTAGTGTTTATATCTCTACTTTTCTATTTCACAAATGAAATATTTTATAGAGTTACATTTTAATATAATACTACAGTAATATTTCTTTGATGCTACTGAATGCATACATGCTTTTTCAGAATTTCTTCAAAGTTGTTGCTCTCATTTTTCTTAGGAATAGATTGTTGCATTATATACCATCCGACCAGAAAGATATGAAGGAAAGAGTAAAATAATAGTAGATAATCAGAACTTAGTTAACTTAAAACTCAATTGCTGCAAATTCATTTATTAGTGATGAGAGAAATATGAAGTAATTAGAAGCAAGACTTGCCCAGTAATAATTGATGGAATTTATAAATTGAAAATACAAAGATAAATGCTAGTCCTTACCTTTGATGAGGGCGTCGAGCTCAAATTCATCGTAGAAAACGGTGAAATCGCGCGGTTGGAGACCTTTGAACACGTTGACGATGCTGGGCTTCAACCGGAAGAAGAAGAGCGGCTGCCGTCTCAGCGCGAAGTCCTGCGTCAAGCACTCGATGACCTACGCACACGAAACACCTTGTCATTAATGACGACGTTAACCAGGAATTCCCTCGTCGCATCTGAAATTGGTATAAATTGAACATTTCGTGTGTCCGGGCGCATCAACTGCAATTATATACACTAGCTCAGTAAGTATATTGCATGTTTGGTCATGTCACATGTTTTACCTTGAAATGGTCAACCATTCTGATATATATGATGTATGATATTCAAAAAGTCACTTGTAAAGAAACACTCAAGCAATTATCAATGTATTAATCGCAATATGTATCAGAATATATTTCATGGCAATACACAGGTATTCGCTTTGCTTACTATACATTTTTTTATATATTTCACACCCTTACGATTGCCATTCCGACAGTTTAATATTCTATCTCTTTTCTAACCTTTGTTTTATATTTCAAAGTATTTGCTTCATCAATAGGAAGCAATTTCTAAAAAACAGAGACTTTCTCACAGAACAGTTTTACGAAATATTCTTTCAGTGATGGATTGGATACATAAAGCGCAGTTAAACGTACTTTTCAGAAGTTTAAATCGATCGTGCATCTGCTTTATCATTTATCTGTTCCTACTGAGACCTGATAGTTGCATTGACCATTAAAAGTCAAAATGTTGCTTTACAAAGGAAAAATCGACTGTAAGCATATGAACAATGCTTCTCTGATTAAACATGAACTCATTGGTTTTTCATTCAGAATTGTTAAACTATAGGAGTCTTAAGGAGTCTTAATGTGATCAAACTATGGGACGTCTTCAGAACATTCAAAAGTTCAGATATTAGGTAATAAATATGTATACGAAAATAAACTATAACATTTGCAATTTTAAAAATCAATATTAAAATATTCTGATCATTTATTTTTCTGTTATAAAAGTTTGTTTACAAAAATTGTTGTTCCTCTATCCGTTGGGGACCTTTAACAAGTGCTAACTCTGTTTCTCTATTAATTTACAACTTCGAAATAATTACGATTGCTTTTAAATTAAAATTAACCAAAATTTCACCCTTGTATCAGACAATATGAATACAAAACGCTTTCAAATATTGAAGTCCTGGAGAATTTTGCTATTACAGCAAAAACCGTGGTATTTCACCTTCCTCTTAAGAACCTCATCTGGCTCGCAGCAAATCTTCAGTCTGCTCTGAGCGACCGAGCAGTGAGGTTCGTCTCAACAGAACTCGAAACTCAGCTCGCGAAACTTGGTGTAGTAAACCTTATTTAAGGTGAAGTAAAACATTAATCAACTAAGTGACTTTCACTTTTATATGTCTAATGACATATTCTCAGCAACGGTGCAAGTAATTAGCCAAGCCCTGTACGTAGTCAACAATAATGACAGCAACTTTTCAGCTAATGGTGAAGTGATTGTAAACCAACAATCTACTTTATGGAAGAAGCAATGGTCATCCAACTTCGGGTAGCCATGAACCAGTAAAGCAGCGACTCCGGCATGCTAGCCTATCACATCGATATCCCTCTTCAAACTTTTATATAAACACACAAATACCATCACTATCCGAATTCACGCTGTGCAGATACCCAATCCATAATACTAGAATCAAAAACAAATATCCATTTCATGTATTCCTTAAATTGGTCTCCTAAATTAAATAGACAGAGGTGCCTTAATAGGTTTCCTCAACCATTGCATTTCTTGTAAGTAATGAGTTATAACACAGTTTCAAATCACCAATTCTCGTGATAAATTTGTAAAAAGAGAACCAACCTCTTGAAACGGAACAATAAAAAAACGCAATTCTGACAGTTGATGAATTTTCAACCTTAATAAATATTTGATTGCATTATGTCTTTCTATTGTGCATTCTAAGAACTATCTTTACATGGACATGCTTTTTTCACTTTGTTTTGATGTTTTATTCAGAAAAAGATTATGGCTTAAAAACTAGTTATAAAATTAGATATTAAATATATTTTGAAAGTTCTGAAACAATTGGACTGGAAATGTGAGACAAAAGTTTTATACTTCTACTACTTCCAACGTACTCTTACAGGAATTCTAATTTCAAATATGAAATTGTTTTCGGCGTTGTAGAAGTACGCTTTTTCTCTCGATCAATGTTTAAAAACAACACAAAACAGCGGTAGAAATACAGAAGCTGGAAGCCATATTACCTTAGCTGCAGTGAAATCTGCGTTGTACACATGCGAGCAGTCGATGACGACTGGGAAGTTGTGCTTCAGACTGTACTTTGTCACCAAATTCCTCACATAGTCCACGGATGGGAAGATGAGGAGGCGATCAGGCGTTAATTGTAGGTATTCTGTTCCACCCGGAGTCTGCAAAAAGGTAAGAAGATGCGTATTGCTACAATTTGACGCAAATGATGTGACATTCCGCTCTGTTCACACCTATCACTCGACGTATGACGATCAATGGGTCAGACGGGGGGGGGGGGAGCAAGCATTCTGCGCTCAAGTTGAGGGGTCTAATCTCACATTATGCATGCGTTTTCATTTTATGTATGATGCATTTACTTCTTCACGTCTTCGTACCTTTCGGTGCCTACACACGTCCCCGACTGACACTGTTTCCCATCAATTTCAACATCCATGTGTCTCATGTGAAACGGTTTATATTCTGATAATAATAATAATAATAATAATAATAATAATAATAATAAAACTAACAATAATAATAAAACCAATAAGAAGAAGACGAAGAAGAAAAGAAGAGAAAAAGAAAAGAAGAGAAAAAGAAAAGAAGAGAAAAAGAAAAGAAGAGAAAAAGAAGAGAAGAGTAAAAGAAGAGAAGAGAAAAAGAAGAGAAGAGAAAAAGAAGAGAAGAGAAAAAGAAGAGAAGAGAAAAAGAAAAGAAGGAAAAAGAAAAGAAGAGAAAAAGAAGAGAAGAGAAAAAGAAGAGAAGAGAAGAGAAAAAGAAGAGAAGAGAAGAGAAAAAGAAAAGAAAAGAACAGAAAAAGACGAAGACGAAGACGAAGACGAAGACGAAGACGAAGACGAAGACGAAGACGAAGACGAAGACGAAGACGAAGACGAAGACGAAGACGAAGACAAAGACGACGAAGACGAAGACGAAGACGAAGACGAAGACGAAGACGAAGACGAAGACGAAGACGAAGACGAAGACGAAGACGAAGACGAAGACGAAGACGAAGACGAAGACGAAGACGAAGACGAAGACGAAGACGAAGACGAAGACGAAGACGAAGACGAAGACGAAGACGAAGACGAAGACGAAGACGAAGACGAAGACGAAGATGAAGACGAAGACGAAGACGAAGACGAAGACGAAGACGAAGACGAAGACGAAGACGAAGACGAAGACGAAGACGAAGACGAAGACGAAGACGAAGACGAAGACGAAGACGAAGACGAAGACGAAGACGAAGACGAAGACGAAGACGAAGAAGAAAAGAAGAGAAGAAGAAGAAAAGAAGAAGAATAAAAGAAGAAGAAGAATGGTATATTGCCAGTCCGGATAGCTAAGGCAGTAGTGCCGTGCCGTTTATACATGCCGGACCTCCAACTGAAACTATTTTTGTCTTGCTCCAATAAAATTTATATTGATAATACCAAATGCTATCTGTATATAGTTAATTTCATATAAATAAATAATTTCCCTACGCCTATCAACTAATTTGCCGTTTCAATAAATTTATTTAAAGGTGTGATTCCGTGATGCCCCTCCTATACGGTAAACGAGAATATCGATTTTGGGAACTGGATACGTAAGATTGTTCTTCTCTAGCTTACTAATAAATAAAACATCAAATTTTCAAATTAATCGTTGTCGCCGCACGGGCCGGTGTAACTTCGTTTATTGAACATCAAAATATTTACCTAGCCTTGTCACTTCTCCTGGTTAATACATAACACATTTTTATAGAAAGGATAACATTGACACATACCAAAACTGTTCGGGGAGGAAACGTCGAAAACTGAAGAAATAGCTCTTAAGAAAATTTTAAGCATATTTTGTCTAATAAACTACTTGGATATTATATGCATTGCAGAAGCATAGAAACACTCCAGAAATATATAAATTGTTTATTATTTACCAAAGAAATGATGTGTTTGTTCCGAAAGAAAAATAAAACCAGAAATAAAAAACACCCAATTTACATAATTCGGCTTTTTTTTTTTCATTTCATTTCTCGGTTAATTTTCCTTTCTGAACAAATATATGCATTGACACACACATACACATGCATATGTGTGTGTGCCTGGTACCTTTTTATTTGTTTATTCTGCCTGAAATTGCAATTGAATATTCTCCCTACAATAGCCCGAAGGGTGTATCAAAGCCCCGTCATGATAAAATTTATTAATGGGTCTGGTGGACCGTCTATACAGATATTCAGTGATGACAAATTTACATAAGTTTATTCTCACGTGGGATTAGGAACTCTTTTTGCTATTACCCAGGAATAATAATACTTTCTTCAATTTTCCATCTATATTGCAGCAAAATATACTCAGTACATCAAACAAGACGTTAAGTAAAACAATTTCAGGAAAAAAAAATATCGTGAAACCATCGTCATTATTGTGAACTGTTTTGTTCTAAATCCCTCTCTTCCCGAAATTCTTAATTTATTACAAAACTTGATCTTCCTACAAAAAATTTAATGTGTCCCCTGTTAGTCACTTTCCTTTCGTGTATCCTCTGTCTGCTTGTACAGCGAGCATGTATTGCATTCCAAGTTTGTGCGCCGGCGATGGTAGAACGGTTAGCGTCTCGGGCTGTTATTCCCAAGTTTGCGGGTTAAAACCCGATCGAAGCATTGGATTTTTTAAGGGCGAAAAAATCCTTCGTACGCCTCCCTTCGGAGGGGAAGTAAAGCCGACTGTCCCATGTTAGTATATTTACTGCATTTAAAAGATTCTCAAGCCAAAATGAAGCCTCTGAGCTAAATTCAAATTTACTGTTTCATCGCCCATTACCTTCTAGTAGGTTCACCCCTAGTAGGTGAAAGGAGCGTAACGAAATTTGCGTGGACAGACGGAAGAGTAAGCCTCGTGGCCTGAGTCTCGCCACGTAAAATATGGCTTCAATTCAATTCAACATTACTGGAACCTAAACCAAGCATAGGATTTATTCCAAATTGAAGAAGCCCCTGTCCATCTGGCTGAGTCGAATCTCTGCGATTTTGAAAAACATTCAATAAATTTAGGGGATACTTTACGCGGAGCCCTCCGAACGTTTTACAAAATGTTATCAAAAACGACTCCAAATATTTTCTTTAAATTTCTTGCCTAAGAATAGAGTAACATTCCCTTATAGAGGGCGTAGGTTCGAATTTCACGGCCGAAAATTGCAATTCAAATTCCATTTTATTGAATCTTGTCCCCGACCAATTACATCTGCTTCCTCCACACGATTATATTTCTATGTCCCCTACTAACATCATCAGCATCCGCCCCTCATTGCGTGAAAAGCTCGTCTGCCCTGTTCCTTTATCTTACGCGCTCCTCTTCTGTATTCCCTGCGCGAGATTGTAACCAAAAACGTCTCTTTCGTCCGAGTGCACAAGCCACTTCGCTTTCTAGCACATGTCCTAATTTCTGATTGGTCACTGGCACTGTATGTTTATTCTTTGGTTATTGCTTTGTAATGATTTTCTTAATTTATTTTATCATTCACTGAAATTGCTCACGTGTCCTTTCACTAATTTTATTTACCAATGATTTTCTATTTTCCCCGCTATCAATATGATGCCATTCCCCTTGCATCTTTATTATTCGAATTATTCTCTTCTGTCACCCATTATTGCTGACGTCCTGTTTATATATTTATTCGAATTTATGGTTCCTATGAATATACCCTTGTGGAAACTTACCCTTGAAGATCATAACATGGAATATACTCTTGAAAATCAATATCCACATTCATACATAACAATGCACTGAAAACTCATTAATACGTATTCTCATTAATACGTAAACTCATTAGTGCGTATTCCTTTTCCACTTATTTTTTATGGCCATTTACGTCGAAAACTTTAACATTTTCCCCACTGCAAACATTCTTGGCCTTTTCATAGCATCAAATCGAAATATAAATTCTAGTGTTTACTTCCCTTGTCGATAATCGTGATTAGCTCCATCAAAAAAATCAGCACATACGTCGCCACCTTCCATTTTCCGTTTTTGAACTCATTTTACGTGCGTACTGGTATTTCACTTATTCAACATATCACATTACATCTGTACAACATGGCATCCCTTTCCGATCCGTCACTTACCAAGTCTAGAACCACTCTGCCTTCACGTTTCTCTGTCATGCTAAAAAGCGCCAGAAACAATTGCCGACTCATTCGTTCATTTACTTTCTACGGGTTACCATTACGTATTTTCCTTTAAAATTCGCTCACATTTGATCACATTCCCCTTCGTAAATAAATTACATATTTTCTGGTTATTGTGTTTGTATTTTACTGCTCTTTTAGATCCGTTTAGTATTTTTGACATCTTTTACTTACATGGTTTCGATGGGCTGTGCTCAATTGTCTCACGAAAAAATTATGACTCTTTTTGGTATTTCCTTAAAAAAACTATTGTACGTCTACATACTCGTCATCCTAAGATCTTCTTTATTTATTTTCTTCGGCCCTTTTACTATTTTCATATTTCCTCAGTTCCGGCGTAATAAGAAAATACTGCTCTTCCGAATTTCGTCATTTGTTTTTGTAAATATGTCGCATTTGGGCCATATTAAAATATATTAAATTGTTTTTGGACGAGTCCGTCTGGATCGTCACACTTGACGCCATATCGGAATATTATATTCTGTACAGATGGATAAGCGTGACTCGTGAGCCCGTTGTGCTTAGTTCTGTATTAGAGAATGGGAGCCAAGCCACAACTCCCCAATTCGTGCTCTTGGTCTCATCTACGCTCATGTAACTTACCACGAATCACTTATAGCAATTTGTGTATCTATTTGGGAATCGCTAAACATATTCGTTCTTATTCAAGTATACGACGGGGTACCCCAAAATAACTGGAATAGCGTTGTCGTGGGCGGAGCTTGTGTAGGACGCATTTCTGCCGCTAGGCAAGCGTAGCGCAACTCATTGTCAGTTCAGTGCCGCCTGTGTTGTCGACCTGGCTTGTTCTGTTCGTTTGCAGTGAATGTTTTTGCTTGCGCTATTTTGTTCCTGTTTTATTTTTTATGATGGCAAGTTTAAGTGAACAACGTGCAGCTGTCACATTTTGTTTTCTATTCTAAAAAAAATGCTGCTGAAACCGTTTTAATGTTAAAAACAGTTTACATAGATAATGGTATGAGAAAAACTCAAGTGTACGAGTGGTTTGCTCGGTTTAAAAAGGCGACAAGTAGACTGATGACAAACCTCTTTCTGAACGTCCATTAACCGAAACGACGAAAATGTTGAAAACATTCGAGAGCTTGTGCTCACAGACCGTCGACTAACAATAGATCAAATGTCAGAGATTAGTGGGTAATCTTGGAGCTCGGTTTAACGAATTTTAACCTAAGATTTGGGAAAAAAAGGGTTGCTGCCAAGTTTGTTCCTTCACTGGTTCTTCCACCACGACAAAGCACCAGTACATGCAGTTTTCTGTGGCGAGTTTTTGGCATATATTCCGGTTTTACGTTTTCGGACCTTTCACAAGTCCGCGGCTGACACTGTTCCTCACCGAGTAAATTACCAGTCTTCCCATTCCTTACGCCGATGCAACTCGTGAGCTTGTATAAAGATAGCGCGATAAGTCTGACTTATGAGCTCATTATGTTTAGTTCTGTATTATAAAATGAGAGCTAAGCAGTACTGGTGGGATTTGAACCCGCCATCCCTCGCACCGACATTACTCAAGCACGTCCTCCTTATCCGTCTCGTGCTACTCAGGTCAACATCTGTAGAAGTGTGGTGTGGTGAGAAAAGGTAAATCATTACGTATCTTACCTCCTAAAGTTTGGCTCTGATTGTGAAACTCCTACACTACCTTAAAAGGTAGTCAAGAGCTCATTTAAAAGCTCGATGAGAGGTCGAATCTTTAATTTAGTTTCCCACCCCATAGGTCCGAAGAGAGATTGGGGACTAACATTTCAACTGTAGAATGTGGTTTTGTTATATTTCTTCACATTTTTGTTTTATTTTTTCATGACCATCTTCGCGTGTTTAAGTAGCGTTTTAGAATCTAATAGTTCATTCATATGTTTGTCGTTGACCAGGAAACCTATCAGTTCTCTGTACTTAATCATCGTTTGAAGTATGGTAGTAGAATGATCTAGAGGTGCTCTAGAATGGCTACAGACTTTCTCGTAGTAGTTTTATAATTTCCTTGGTGTGGACTGGTTTACAGTCTTACGTCATCCTCTTGGCAGGTGCCATCTATCGCTGCCAAAAATACATTTTTTTGACATTTTCTCAACTCTTCGGTTTCAAAATAGTAGAACCGAAATATTATTTTAAGTCTTTTAAAGAAGGCTAAAACCTTTATAGCAATATTTTACCTAAATAGCACTTTTCATTGAAAAAATTGGAGCCGTTTTAAGAAAATGGCGTTAAGCGTTACTGTAAATGCGAAATTTGAGTCTCATTTCACTGGAATCTATTGAGTTTTTGAAAGACTTTGAAGAAATTTGAAGATCTTCCACTCATAAATTCAATTATGTATACGAATCCATTGAAATGTGCATATTAACGGTGTGAGAGATATTAAAAAAAATACATTTGTATAATTTTTGAATAAACAAAGAATACCCCAAAATGAACTTTACGTCATAATAAACAATGCCATTACCATTATCCGTTGGAAAAGTTTGAAGCAAACATTTGGAGCCATTTTTGAGAAAACGGCGTTTGAGCGTTTCTAAAAATGCGGAATTTTGAGCTCATTTTAACAAAAAACTGTTGAGTATTCAAGAAACTTTACTTGATATTATGAGCACATGTCCTCATAAATATAATAAAGTGAAGGAATCGCCTCTAATGTAAATATTACCGACGTGAGAGACAAGTAAAAAAATTTTTGTAGTTTTTGAAAAAACAAAATAAAAGAATACAGCAATATGGCGTTTATGTCATCGTGTAGGGTACATTTACAGAAATAATTGGAGCCATTTTTGAGATAATATTTTATTTTTTAAAATTGCAAATATTGCACGCACTATTGCACGAAAACTACAAAAATTAAAAAAAAAAATATTTATGACCTTAATGAAAGAACTATTTATGGACAACAAATTTCATTTGAAGAAAAAATCTTTTCAATTTTTAATTTTATAGTTGTAGGAAGACACCGAAAAATTCAAACATTTGCCCTTTTCGAAAATTCTGAGTTAACCGTGAAAATAATATCTATGCCATCTTTATAAGTGTATTTTACCCTATTCTTACAAGAAATGTAGAGAAAAATTTCGGGCCGTTTTTGAGAAAATTTTTAAAATGTCAGGGGGGGGCTTCTTGTAAAGTACCCCCAAATTTTAAAGAATGTTTTACAAATTTTCAAAGCTTCAACCGGAGCCAGATGGACAGGGGATTCGAGAATTTGGAAACGATCCTACGAATGGTTTAGGCGCTAGTAGTGTTCACAGACTGACGGACAGAGACAGACGGACGGACAGACCCTTTGCTTCCAATTGGTTTTCCGGCATCAAGGACCGATAAAACTGGCATTCTGGCTACACCAGTGTTAGAGGATTTTTTCTCTTACTTTAACAACTGGTTTTATGCACTTTTTCGTCACCAGAGCACATCAATGAATTTTTCCGAAAAAAATTCCGTTTTTCGCGCAGCATTTCATAACTTTCTCTATACTACGTATATTACTCGTCGCGCGGATTGCGTCATCTGCCGGCGCCACCACGAGCTGCCTGTGTGCGCGGGTTGCGTCATCTGCCGGCGGCCCTTGCATTAGATTGTTATTATTGCATTAGAGTGTTCGCGGGGCGTATCACGATGTCCGGAAAGTTGTCGACGGCATCCACCGAGTATATATACGCGACGGCCGGCGACCGCGAGTCAGTCTTATGTCTCAAGTGGAAGCTGAGCTGTGAAGTGTGTGCATCGCGGTGAATAGCAGTGCAGTGATTGTGTTCAGTGACGTGAACCGCGGCCAGCGCCGTGAACTGTGGTCAATGCAGTGGACTGTGGACAGTGCATCGAACTGTGGTCAGTGCAGTGGACTATGGCCAGTGTATTGAACAGTGGTCAGTGCTTAGGACTGTGCGACAGTGCAAGTGAAGTGAACAGTGTAAATAAATACTCAAGAGAAGTGTAGTGTAAATAAATAATCAAGAGAAGTGTGCCGTATAAACAATAATCAAGTGAATCTGTACGTAAATCAAGCGTTTTCAGTGATTGTGTTAAGAAACAAAATAAACGTTTTTGTTAAAAATATAGCAGAGTTTTAATTCACCACCTAGAATCGTAACAATACGTATGTATACGAGAAAGTAAAAAGTGGTCTAAACCTAAATAAAATATGGTCACAATATAATGTGACCATTCGAATGTTCAACAAACGAATTTGGCGCCGCCGCTGCCGCTATGACGACACCAGTTTATTCCATGAAGGAGGGGTGTGTCGCAGGTAGGGAGGGGGTTCTCCCCAACCGTCTGTTGAGACGTCACTAGTCAGGAGGGCGAGAGTGAAACGGACTTGTTGGATTCGAGATGAGGTAGAATGAGGTTATCTTAAGAAAAAAAAAAGGTATTAGTACTCTACATTTTGTTATTACAGTATAGATTGTGATCAGTGCTTCGGTTGATAGAATGCATGGTGTTAGAAAATACAGTTACTGTTAAATTGAATCATAAACATTCAAGACACAGGTTCTACGAAGAAGACGGATTGCAAGGTATTTGTACTGTACATTTTGTTAATTCAGTAGAGATTGTGATCAGTGCTTCGGTTGATAGAATGCATTGTGTTAGAAAATACAGTTTCTGTTAAATAGTATCATAAACATTCAATAGACTCGTTTGAAAGAAGACAGATTGCAAGAAGTGTTGTAAATAGAGGAAGAGGCATTCACTTGTTCCATTTAGATCTTCAAGGTGGGATGTATTTTTAGAGTCATTTAAGAAAAATAACCTGCAATTAATTCTGCACCTAAAGAAAATAATAATTCCGTTAGTGTTTTTATACTTATACACCAGTTTATTAGAGCAATTAGGAATGTGATAATATTGAGTGAATATTACTTTACTATCATATCATTCTTTATTTTCTTTTGAAATCTGATTAGTGCTGGTGTTCAATTCTTGCTTTAGTCATAAAGAAACTAGCAAATGGACAAATGATTGTCTCCGGAAGCAAACAAAGCTTTGTTGTCAACAAGCTTGGTTCACCGGAAGCATTATCCCTATTTAAAAATATTCGTAGATTTCCCTATGACAAATATTTAATTCAAGTTACTGAGCTTTCATAAATCTATTAAAAATATGAACAAACATTAATAGTAGTTTATGCAATTAGTTTATAATGTTAAGCTTTATTGCATGTGTGCATGTTTTGAAAACGACCGACGCTAGGAGCGAGTTTTCAAATTTGTACGAATGCATTGAAGCAACATTATAAACGAGCTGCACACGCTAATTTTTTGTTTAATATCATTATAAATTTGTAAGAGTTATTAAGTTAATTTTGCGAAACGTCTTGGGACATCTCGGGTCTTTGACTTCTGTGCAAGAAACGGTGGGGGGATGTTTACTTTTACTTCCTCATGATTCTCTTGCTGCGATTGGCTGAAGGTGTGATAACGCAATCAGGCGTGCCTTAAAATGTCCAATTAGGAACGATTTCTTGTAACAGAAAATGTCATTTATAATGCCAGTATACCCAAACTAATATACTGGAAAATCAAACAATAACGAGAGACCTGGGATTTCTTTATTTTTTAAAGAATGAATGTAATTTATGAATGTAATATTTTGTGTGCTTAAGAACGTATTGTACTTTTTTACTTTCTCGTATACGTACCTATATACGTAATATACGCAGTATAGAGAAAGTTATGGAATGCTGCGGAAAACGGATTCAGAAATTTCAAAGGTAATATACATTTGGGGTCCCCTGGTACCGAAAAGTGATTCTTTCAAAATGTCCTTCTGTCCGTACTTCCATCCGTCCGTGTTTGACTGTCCGTCTAAGTCCACGAACAATAAGAGTCCTAAACTATGCGTAGGATTTTTTTTCCAAACTGAAGACTCTCCGGACGATCTGGCCTCACTCAAAGCTCTGTGATTTTAAATTGTTATTATTAACCCCGTACAATCCATTTCGGGCAAAGGCCTCCTGAAAGTCGGTTCGGTCGGAAAGGCCTCGTGATAGTTTTTGAGTAACCATCTGTTTGAACATTACGTTTAAAATACCGTCTTCACCGGGAATCTATCCTGGTTTCAAATAATCTATTCTGTATCACCACTATTTTTTTTCTTTTGTAGGTTTATTTACTTATTTATTTATTTACTGGGTATTTGTATTTAAATTGTCATATAAAATATAACCAGCTCTGTAAAGCAAAATAATTGCTGGTCTACGGAAACAAATAAAATTTTTAAAAAATCTCCCATTCTTTTGTACTAGGGAAAGCATTAAACATCTCATTCCGTTACGTCGTAAATCGTCAATTGGCATCACTACGTCATATTCCTTGCATACGAAAGTTTCGTCTAATGAATCCAATATTTATTGATGGGCACAAGTGTGGTTATTTAAGTTCATAGGTTATAAGAAATTTTAAATAGTTCGCTGTTTTCTTTTTGGCATTTTTGCAATGTCTTGCCATACCAAGAATATTTGGAACTTTTCAGATCCTCCCATAGAATATTACAAGTGTACTATTTGGTGACTTACAGTAAGGTTCTCCATGGCGATTTTAGGACGTGCAGCATGGTACAGAATAAACAAGATGTTGATGCCAATGCCCACCAAAATACCCATTTCTAAAGGTAGCACCAAACAGGCAATGAATGTACCCACTCCAGGAAGTAGATCACTCTCTGAAAGAAATATTTCAACGATTAGTGAAGTGCATTGACATAGTTATCTGAGTTATCTATCATAGTGATTGATTGTATCATGCACTTTCATCAGAAGTATTCATCATAAATGTTCGGGACAATATGCATTCATGCATATGGTTATTACAGAGCGAAAACGTTTTACGTATCAGTTAAAATATCTTGGAGGTAATTATAATATAATTACACTGGTGAAATAACTATCTTCTATAAATAAATATATGCTTTCACAAGTTCTTTTCCAAGTTTTTTTGTGCACACTTCCCAAGATTTTTTTGTGCCGATAAACTAGATGATTTGTAAATTCGTAAAATTAAGGAACTTCAAACTTACTTTTTGTTTTCCACATGGGAACCACGACGTGAACTTCCACCATGAATATGACTGCAGCAATGATAATTGCAGCAAGAGATGTCTTCGGAATGAATTGAAAATATGGCGTGAAGAACAAGAGAGATAGAATGACCAGTAGTCCTGAAATAGAAAGGAAACAGTAATGTCACTAAGTAATACAAATCCATTCAAAATCTGTTGTTTTCTACACACTAGAAAACTATAGACTAGGAAACGTATTCATCCAACACAATCAAATTTGCGTAGTTACACATTTGCATGAATTTGAATGTTCCTGTGATTAAAAATAGTGGTAATGAAATGGTATGGTTTAAACGGTATTAGCCTTTGCCTTCAATAGTGAAAAACTGCTTCACAATTTGAGTGAAATGATGATATTACTAGTTCTAAAATTTCAAAAGTTCTTGTTACTTTCATTTTTTATGAGACACCTTCAAATATTTTCCTTACGCTGCATGTTTCAGGTAGTTAAGCAGACAAATGAAATTGTAAAGAAAATTACTTTTGTTGTAGTAGTTTTACATATTTAGTGTCTATGGGGAACAGCTTGTCTTTTCTTTACGGCACTCTAACACTTGTTGGAGGTTTTTTGAATAACTGGCTGGGAGATGGACCCATCGCTCGGGCTTAAGGATAAAGCTGGGGTCAGGACCGTGCGCGGTCATTTTCCTGTGCACGAGGATGCTGATCCATTCAGCTGAAGTGATCAGGGAAACCGTTGATTAGATGATCTAACCAGTGCCGGTGCTAGGTTTGGGCAGACCGGGCAATCGCCCGAGGACCCGCAAGGCACGAGGTCCGGTGATGGGACTAATGGGAAAAAATTAGTAAAAAATTGAAAAAGAAATGAGAACTGGAGAAAATTGTTATCGTGATTTTATAAGTCGCGGTCCAGTAGTCTGATAATTCATAACATTTTCAATTAATTTTTCACCTCAAATAGTTAATAATAGTCATTACTTATAAGGTAAGGTACGATCCACGTTGAGTCAAAGGGGGGGGCACGTTGTGCCAGTGCCCCGGGGCCAATGTCTAGCTCCGGCATTGCCCATCTGTGGCTCTGGCTGATGCACCGGCACACATTGAGATGCCCATTTTCAATCTCAATCGTTCATTTTCACGCAGTGTTCGGCCCTTGCGTTGAAGTGTTAAATTTGCATTGTGTTCACGATTTGGTAAAGTACCGAGGCGCAAAAGGGAATAATAAAAAAAATGGTTCGGATCGGAATGATATAGACCGAAATGGCGGGAATGAACATAACGAAATGATATTGAGACGATAGCATAACAATGTTCTGGATCTACTCTAGTCATCATTTATAAACCTTAATCAATGCGTAGTACTAAATATAATAATATTTACATATTTTTTACATAAATTAAATATTTTAAATTAAACAAATTCATTGTAACACAAAATATTGAATTTGGTTGTGGTATTCCTTTGGCTATTGTGGATTTCCTTTTTCAATATTGCGTAGCTTTCACATCTTACGTGACGAGCGGCATAGTTTTATCGCTGGCAGCAATGTACTAGAGCGCTTCTCTAGTCAGCTGGAGGTGATCACAGAAATTGATGGTCAGAGCAGACGGCCTGCCATTTTGATTCCGACAAACGCCACAAACGCACCGTTGTTAAGCATATCAAGGAAAGTGTCTGTATCGAGTCCGCTATCACCAATCACTGATACGCTCAAACCTTTACACACGCTCCTACCAGTTTTTGGTGCCATAAAATAGTAATATTTAATGACTATCCTTTATAAATAATTCAATTTGAAAGTGACTTGCAATTATGGTGAATTTTTAATGTGAGAAAAAAAATGTGGCCGTTGTAACGTTGAGATTGTGGTGGATTGTGATTGTGAATCAGAAAATAGAGGTCAACGTGAAATTGTGACTGTAAAGCATTGCAATTGTAAGTCGTAACAGTGTAATAAAGGTGACATTATGATTGTTATAGATGTTGCTGAATCAGAATAGTGTACCGGCTTAGGTGGCTCAGCGCATCAATTGATGTCATTGCAGTGCCTCTAACCGGGCGATCCAGGGGTTCGAGTCCCGACGATGGCAGGATGTTCGACATTACCAATATAACTAGGTCGAATTCAGTCGCAGTCTGGGGAATTCTAGGTCCGGCTGCTCTGATTAGTATTTTTCCGTGGGTTCTTCGATCAACATCAGGAGCAGTACCCTACCAGACGGGCCACGGACCACGGGATCTTTCCTTCTTCTTCCTTGTCCTATCCGCACTCCTTACATACATACATATATATACATACATACACACACACACACTTACATCCACTACACTACCGCACATGTCAGGAATTTAGAGCTTCTCCGGCTGGGACGGTGACCCGTTGCTTGAAGATACATGGTTGGGGAACCCCCCCAAGCCATTGTATAGGTCGGCACCGGATCTCGCCATCCAATGTAGACCACTGCCATCTTCGCGATAAAAACAGGCACTACACTTACGGGACTAATGACTAGCAGTCGACGCGCCCGGAATCATCAATCAATCAAAATAATGTGATCAAAGTGACATTGCGAGTGTGATGATGTCGATGAAAGATGCCCAAAGAAATGCATCATGATACGGCAGGCGCGCGCTCACCAGTGTAGAAGCCTGCGAAGGTGGTGCGGACGCCGCTGGAGTTGTTGACGGCGCTGCGGGCGAGGGCGCCGGTGCCCGGGAAGGCCTGCACGAAGGAGTTGGCGAAGTTGCTCAGCCCTGTGGCCAGCAGCTCCTGCGTTGCGTCCACCGGCTTGCCGTTCGCTGCAACGCCACGCAAACATCACAACTACAACATTGCTACAACACAACTAAGGATATATTTTGGATGTGAAATGCATACACTTCTCATCGGTTAATAATATTAGGCCAGCACTGCGAATTGTTGGCGTCTGTCAATTGTTTTATTAGCTAGACGTTCATGGGTTTGCACGCGTTTGTTGCACGCAACGGAATATTGATGTTAGCTGGAACATCTGGGAGAAAGAGGATGAGGAGGAGAGGAAGAATGAAGAGAAGAGAAAAGACAAATAAGAAGAGAACAAAAAAAAAAACAGGTGAAGAAATATAGGATGATGTTGAAAGCTTTTGCCCAATACTTTTTGTGTTGTGTTCACTTATCGAGTCACGTGTTCAGCACATTTCTGCTTATTTTTCGCTTACGACGTTCTGGTACTGATCGTCGCTAACATTTAACACAGCGAGAACATCCCGTTTAAAATGAGCAACTTTTAATGGACCTTCCTCGGTCGTCAGGCTCACACATCCGTGTTCTCCAATTAAAACTTTCGTGCTGAAACGGTTTCCATCACATAATAATTGACTTACTTGTGCTGTCATCTTCATTTATTGATGTGCAAAGCTATGAAGTAACATATTATCATAAATTAGACCAAATATATTAGTAAGTGCCAAAAATAATTAGAATATACGTTTTCATAAAGCAATATATTCCTTTGAAATAATGTGCTTTAAGAGGGCAATTGTGTTACAAGTTTATAACTAAGTTACGTTCAAATAACTCGGTTTACAAAAGTACATATAATAAACACCTTTTAATATATAATAATAGTTAAATATAACTTTTTGCATGGAATCAAAGAACATTCTTATTTAACATGTAATGTGTTTCATTAATAAACATAAATATTCTTACAAAAAAGTTAATTTTAAGAAGCCACTACACTTAATACTTTTGCGGATCTTAGGTGAATGCTTTATAAGAAATCCACTTTTCCAAACATATCTTTTCTTTTTCAGTGAATTACACCAAGGTTATCGTCGGGAACATGCGTTTTATCACAACAATTACCACACGTATCGGAGACAATTCTTTATATATCGAATCCCAAAACCCCATTTGACTTTGGCAGAAATTAGATCTTCAATGTTTTTTCCCTGTCGGAAAGTAGAAATAGTGCGATTGGACAATAATGTGAGTACTAACAAAAACCCAATGTTTATTAATATTATGAAAACAATGATTGTTTATTCATAATACTGTAACCGAGTAAAGTGCCCCGTGCGGTTTCAAAACTCGCCACCGCATCGACAGCTTTAAAGATTCATGTCGACTTTCGGGGCGATTGGAGGACCCATGGAACACGGACCAACCTCATTACGCCGCGACGCCGTGCACAAGAGGATGTCCAGAGGCGTCGGCGTGTACGAGAGGCGAGGGACCGTTGAGTTAAGCACTCCGCTCTGCTATTATTAGAAAACGAATATATTTGAAAAAGCTAAAAGGGGTTCTAAAGGGAATGGCATAGCTAACAGCTGTAACAATGTATTTAATGATATTTCAGCTCTCGATCTGGATTTCAAAAGGGACGTACCACTGGAATTCGGCGGAATGCTCAACAGCTGTAAAACGTATGGAACTCCGGAGTAATGGATCAATTCCGTAAAGGCTAACGCGATCCCTAATGTGAAATGTGGGAAAAGAAAGTAAGACGATGAATCAAGAAAGACAAGGAAGAAGCAAGTTCTCCGACACCATTCACGTCATATGGCGAAGAATCCATGGGAAGGCTTCAGGGAAACCAGAAGGGTTTGTGTTGCCAGGTCGCCCAGATGTCAGAAGAGCTTGTACGCGGAGAGTGGTGTCCATCCAATCGATAAAACTAATAGGTGCTAGTAGCGAGCCCTGGGAGGAAGAGGTCTATTATTGATGAACGGGTCACTGCTCACTCATTAACGCGGAATGCAATGGGATAAATGTTGCAGCGTTAGTGAATATGGGATGCAGCGCGTCTGTGATAACGAAGAAGCTGCTGGGAATCAAAGAATCCGGAATCAACATGTCAACGCTACCTATGCTACGTTCGGTTATCGTTGGGGCGAACAAGAAGTCGTCAACGACAATTATGTGGGCCTTTGCACCACGAAGATTTGGGAACCAGTTACTCGGGTTAGTATGCATGGTGGTGAAGAAATTGTTGTATATCTTAATTATCGGAACTGTTTTTTGATATAGAGTACCACGTCATTATTTACTTAAGAAATTGAATTATGGCTTTGAGATGTGAATGTCTCTGTTTGTTAATTATAGTCTACAAAGAGGCCCCGATTCCCACATCCAGGAATGTGTTAGCCTCGAGACAACTTAAACTGAGGTTTCACTACCCAGAGCAAAATTATTGAAGCAGCAGAAAATACTCCTCTATTTAACCGTTCCTAAAGATTTAGCCGCGAAACATATTGTGAAATTGGGAAATAATTGATTTAAAAAAATAGACAATGACGCGGAGCTGGCAAGTACATTCAAACATGTCACTGATAGGAAATCATTTTATCACATACCTGTTGATACAGGTGTGAAATGTTAAGAATTCAGAAGCTTATCTAAATGATAAGAAATTAGTTCAAAACGCCCAACTTTCATTTATCGCATTTCCTTTGAAAACGTTATTGAAGATTTCTTCTTTGCAATCTTATAATTTTGTAATACAATTATTAAATACAATGTGACAATAATTTAAAGAAAACGTTAAAGTCCCCATGAAATAGGAAAACATAGTTTTAAAGGGAATCATGACAAACACCTCAAAAAATAAATCAGAGAATAACAATAATAGTGTTGTTAATCACGATGTAGTTGAAGGCATCTGTAGATGAGGCTGATAGTCAACAGTGAAAGTCCCTTCCATCCATTGCGAGCGAGAACATCGCGTCTAAAGCACCACCCCGCCGGGACCAACACCCCCTCAACGTAAAAAAAGGTTACGTGTTTTAAGTGATTTAAGTTTTTTTCTGGAAAATTCAGAATTTCAAATTCATCCCTCTGTATTTTACGCGTAATGTGGCCTGATACCACGCATGGTTCTATCCGCCCCCGCCATTTCAGAGCAGCCAGGCAAAATGCCGGGACCAACAACACGAGGAAGTCAGGTGTGGATCGCCCGGCCAATGTAAACATGGTCCGCAACCGAATTAAAAGGATTTAGTTGTCGGTCTTGAGGCATTGCAAGTTGTACACCCCTGTACTAAATACTCGTTTAATACTGAATAAGAATAGGAAAAGATTCCAAGTTTAAATCATTCCTACATCCTTGAGAAAATTCGAATTTTAAAAACTATTACAAAACATCATCCATGGACGCCTTAAATTTTTTGTAACTAGCTGACCCGGCGAACTTTGTACCGCCTAACAATCAATTCTTTAATTTTTTAGTTTGTTTAATACTTATTCTGCTATTCGGGACGCCGGGTCAGCTTGTAAGACAAAAAAAGAAAGTGAATAAGTTAACAATTACATTATGTCAAAAAATAAAAATTATAGAACAACTAAAATTCTTTTAATAGTCAATAAAAAATCACAATAAAAATTACAATTTCACATTTCTTATGATGATACCTACTTATATTTCATTTTATTTTTACTTATTCTAAATTAAGTTTTTTTGTTGTAGTACTATATGGTACACGATATTTTTTGTTTGATTACCTGGCGCGTAAACAAATAGAACAGATGGTTTTCCAACACGGGATCAGGCAACATACAATTGACCATGCGAGAAACATGGGTTTTCTAGATTAATACCACAAACACTTAATGACTGCCCCTGGGATTTGTTTATAGTCATAGCGAAAGCAATCTGTACTAGAAACTGCAGTAGTCGTTTAAACTCGAATGGTTCGTCAGTCAGAGTCATTGGGAAGCGGGGTATCAAAACGTCTTCTCCTTTATACTTTCCTTTCAATATGATTGCTTCTATTACGTTATTCAGAAATTTTTTATCACTAATCGTGTGCCGTTACAATGTCGCGGTTGGTTAATATTTCGCAACATTATAACTACAGATTCAAACTTTAATTGAAGATTGTGAGGCGGCAATTGAGGCAAATCTAGTGAGTTTAAAAATTCCGGTGGATAGTTCACATCATCTTCATTAGTTGCCGTATCAACTGATTTATATGTCCTCATTTCGCCAGGAATGTAATCTTGAATTTTGAAATTTAAATCATTTACATCAGTGTTTTTGGCAGCCAGTAAAGCTCGTTCGCTCAACCAATCATGGAATAAGTAATTTTGAGCAACATTTGGAAACACTTTTTGAATGAGTTCAGCTTTTGATTGAGTTAACTGACAAAAACCCTCAGGAAAGGTGATGCAGCCAGTCAGCACGTCTACAGGAAATTTGCCATTACCAATATCAATGAGTTGTTTAGAGAATATGTCTCCAGATTGATCATTTTGCAACATAACACGCATATTCTTGCTAAAATGTAATGCCTTGACATGTTTCCACAAATTGGAGGACTTCAAACATGCATTCAGTTCATCAGCTTGCGTTGAACGTGGAACCACTGGCAATGTTTGCCGAAAATCTCCTGCTAATAAAATATTTGCACCACCAAATTGGTTTTGATTGTTCCGTAGATCTTTTAAGGTTCGATCTAAAGCCTCTAAAGATTTTTTATGCGCCATCGTGCATTCATCCCACACTATTAGTTTACATTGCTGCAAAACCTTTGCCATTGCAGAATTCTTGGAAATGTTGCAGGTTGGAGTTTCGTTGTTTTGCATATTCATTGGCAATTTTAGAGCTGAATCGACCACCTTCAAGCAAAGTTGCTGCAATGCCTGAAGAAGCAAGAGCAAGAGCAATTTCATTTTTTGAGCGAATTGTTGCCAATATTAAAGTAATCAAAAAAGTTTTTCCTGTACCACCAGGAGCGTCCAAGATGAAAATTCCTCCAGTTCCATTATTTATTACTTTTATAAGAGTATCAAATACATACTTTTGTTCTTCGTTCAACAGTGGAAGATTTATTTGAATCGATTCTTTCAAAGTATTGAGAGCATACGATTTTTCACGTTGTAACTCTTGATCAAAAGCATCGTGCATTGGGAGATTGGGCGTGGCCATCCTCAATTGACATAATAGCTTGTTTGACATCATTCCTCAATGGAAATCAATGCCTCATTGTAAATTTCTTCTCTTATTTGTAAATTCGGATTCCCTGTTCTATGCGCCAAACTGTTTTAAACAAAATATCGTCACACATATTATCTTTGTATTTTATCCACAAATCAATTGGCTTTGATGGAAAGCATGTAGATATGATAATGGAAAACAATGTTCGTATTTGATGAGCTTGTGATGAAATTACAGCATCATTGAGAGTTTGATCCCAATGTGCATCGTTTTCTAACAGTTGCAAACGATGACAGGCTTCTCTGTAAGATCCACACAATTCACCAACTGTTCGTAAATGTTGGAATGATGTTGGACTACGTACATTGACTAATAGCAGCCATAAATAAAAACATTCATCGTTGCTTGAATGAACGGAATAAATTCGACCTATTGCATCGGCACCTAGGTATCCTGGAACTGGTTTTCCTTGTTTCCTTCGCATAAATTTCTTTCATGATTGATTCTAAGTATAATATTTTGCCCTTTCAGAATATAGCAGTGTTTGTGCAAAATGATCATTTTGGCACGTCTCGAAAAAACTGGTTAAGGTTGGTGGCTGGTGAGCTCTCTGTATTGCATTCTGAACTGTAAAATACACTCTTTGTCCATTCTCTAAGTGCACGGCTAAGTGAACAACTGTGGGGGGTCTTTTATGAATTGGAAAAGAAAAAATTCACCAAAATGCTTCATTACTGCTAACATAACGGCCCATTTGGTATTGGATGACTTCATCATTTAAATCATCTGCGCCAAATCCAATCACAGCCATATCACTTCCTTTGGTTACGTATTTACATAAGTATTTGATAGATTTTACTGAATGGCAAGATTCAACATTGATGTGTGCTTTGAAAGTTTTTGATAAGATCGGTGAATATGGAACAATCCAACGATTATCTATTTCAATATCTTGTTGATTTACTTTGACAATTGTTGATCTTCTATTGTCTGCTCGTGATCGCCGACGATACAGTGGATAACCATCATTTCCAGTAATTGTTTCCGATATTAATGTCCGTGGATAGCGCTTTGAACATTTACCATCTACCATGCACGGTGCATTTTGATTAAGTGTTCCATATGGACCATGTATCATGTTTTTGATAACTACTTCTTGCAAGCCAGGATCTAGTTGTTCATTAGGGATTTCAGCTGATATGACTTCGTCAACTTCATTTGGCCTAATTTTTTCAACCAACCAAATCAAAATATGTGCATGCGGCAATCCACGTTTCTGCCACTCTACAGAATACATCCAGCAGCGTGTCTCACCAAACACACAATGTTTCACAATTAAATCCACTAAAGATTTCAACTTTTGTCTGAAGACTTTTGCTGTAATATGACGATCAGGGAATAACGCTTGTTTAATTTCTATCCATTGTGGATTGCATGTAAATGTAATGAACAAATGTTGGCCATATGCTGTGCCATAATGCCTAACATAGGACATGGCATCTTGAGCATATTCATGCATATGCCGAGGACTTCCGATGTAGGTTGCTAGAAGAATAGTCATCCGGCCAACATTTTCTGCATTTCTATCAGAATTAATTGCATCTCGAAAGTGAATATACTCTTCAGATCGAAGTTTGGTCTGATTCAACCTGATGAATGTTAATCTCTCCGTTTCAATCTTTACATACATATCAACAACATATCTGTGATATAATCGCCGGCATTTCAAGATGTGATTACCTTCATTTTCTCTGATCATTAGGCGGTATGAATAATAGTTCATTGAACTAACTTTTTTGTTGATTTCAGAACCTGTAATGGAATTTATCATCTTGATTGAGAAATCGTAGCCATCTTCATCTTGCCGAAATATAATGGGATATTGCAGTGCATCACATGTACGATGTGTTTCCTTAAAACGTTGTAATTGATTATTTCGACGATGTAAAACAATATCACGTGACTCCAAATTTTCTCCAACTACAACAATGGCAACTTCATCGATAGAGGTGCATTAAAACGTCCTGCATGTTGGCCCACAGGAGTCTTATCAGCTCTGATAACAATTTTGTGATCATCAGATGGCATCATATCCATTGCACTTTTAAATAATATAATCAATTGATTGTGTTCATGAAATAAGTTTTGTAATTGTTCAACTATTGACCTTTTCACTGAATTGTTATGTGCACAACGTAGATTGATTTCTTGTGGAGAATTGCCCATGAAATAAATTTGCAAAAACTTGTACTCGCTGTCTGGTACTGGTAACAGAGTACCTGCTCTGTGATATATTTGACCTTGTATCTTAAAAGTTGGCATGAAATTTTCCTGAACTACTTTTGTTGCTCCAAATAAAGTCATTTGAAAGCAGTTGTTGTATTGTTGAATATTCTTTAAAAAGTGTATGGAATCTGTTCCTTTTCCTAAACCCAATGAGTACAATGGCTCTGGAGGTGGAAGCAATGGTATCAATTTCACCTTTACATTTGCGCAACACAATCCATTGGCTTCGTTTTTGTATTTCAATGCCTTACAATATTGGCAAACTGAGTACATAGGTCCAATAGCAACACAGTTGTAGGCAGTGTAATCAATTGACATATCGTAACAGAAAGCAGCTCCATTCAAACTTGCACCATTATTAGTCGAATGTCGGGTTGATCCGTAGTTTAGGGTGGCACGGTTCCTTTGGTTCCTTTTATGATTCATTATTTCTCGCGATTCCTATGTTTATAGTTGCGCGGTTCACTATAAAACTGAATTGTTTATGTTCAATGTTAAATGAGAAGAAGTCACCTGATAATTTATTGGCGTGGAATTGTGTGTATTTTCGCATTTCAAGTCTTCTTCAAATAGGTTTGTGTGTCTACTGAGATGAAAGGTATGAATTTTCTTAAAAGTGAGTGTTACCTTTAAAATAAATTCTCTTAAAAGTGAGAGAGGTATATAATACAGCGTGAGCGCCGAAGCGACAGCGGAGGCGCGAACCAGGTCTCGAGAGCGAGGGCCGGAAGGCCCTCGCGAACGTAGCACGTTGGATCCGTCGGGTAGCGACGTGCGATAGCACGTCGCGGACCACTTGGTGAAAAAAATGCGTTGGTTAAAGAATTGTGTAGGTTAAAAAATTAAATTTGTAGCATGAATTTGTACGAATAATCAGTTCACTTAATGAGAGTACGTTGCTACGTGGATTTACTCGTACAGGGGGCTTTAGAGCAGTAAGGTAGTTATTCTCCCGATCAACCTTTAATTTAAATAATTATATTTATTGCTGTAACATCATGAACTTAACTACACGCGACTACTACGTATAAACAAGGATTCAGTTCATGGAGTCGATTCTCTTCTAATGAACCGAATCAGTGAATCAAAGGAACCGTGCCACCCTATACTTCGGATTTACCGAATGTCGCACTTCATGGATCTGTCTTACCCGAATTCCTTCACGTTCATTGCGATCTTCACGTTCCTGGGCAGTACGATTAGATTGATAATTAATTTGATTCGTTGCATTTCGGGTTCTTCTGCCTAAATTTGTCCGTCGCCTTATAGGAGGCATGTCCAGTATAAATGAGTCACAAACGCACAACAAAGAGACGTTTACATTTCAAGTGACATTTTACCATAGATTAGTGTTTGTCTAATGTTAATGTATAAATATTGATACGATACTAACGTCACTCCATTGTTTTGAAATCCCTGACTCTCCACTAACAATTGAACTTTGTGGTATGGTATTAAAGTTCAAATTGACTTTTATGTATTATTACGAATCATTTGTATAGGAGTATAGAAAAGTGTTGTTTTTAATTTTTTTCAGGCAATTTTTTAAATTTATGTCTCCGTAAGAACCATCCTCGTACTTCTTAAATTCTATAAAATATTCTTAAAAAAAAGAATTAGCAAAATCGGTTCAGCCGTTCTCGAGATTTGCGCTTAGCAAGGATTTCAGCGATTCATTTTTATATATAAGAAATATTGATCTCAAAATAAAGTAGTAGTCTCCCCCTTTCCATTTTTTGTTTACGAACTAATATTGCTTTCGGATTTATTTTGATATTAATTTCCTCTATCTGTCCCAATAAGATGAGATACTTTTAAAGAATAATACTTACCGAAAGCTTTGCAGACAGCAATATCTTCCAGCAAAGCGACCAAAGGCACAACGACAATTCCAGAGCCGAGATTACCCAACATACCGAAGAAGCCAATTGATTCTATCGGAGGTTCCGCTGTGTTGTTTGCTGCGATGGAGAAATCGGGCGCCGTAAATGGAGGGAGTCCAGACGGCACATTGCCTATAAAAGACAAAATGTGAATATCGGTCAACTCACAAAGAACAAAACATAAAACTAAAAGTGCTACAGAATGGAACAGACATTATCGTAACAAATTTTTCTAATTTATTTTTTGGTCTGGACTGTCTTTAAGGTCTTGCTCCATACTCTGGCCTGCTGCCATCTATCGTCACTGAAAGTACATTTTCTTGATATTTTCTCAACTTATCGGTTTCTTAATAGTAGAACCGAAATATGACTTCGAAAATATTAAAGAAGAGTAAAACGTCGTCCAAAATAGAAATTTTCATTGAAAATTTTAAAGCACTTTTTAAGAAAATGGCAATTAACCATTACTGTAAATGCGAAATTTGACGCTCTTTTTCACAGGAATCATTTGAGTGTTCGAATAACTTCGTTTGAAGTCATTTCAAGCACTTCCTCTCACAAATGCAATAATGGATACAAATCCACTAAAATGCGCATAATAACATCGTGAAAGATATTTTTTAAAAATTCATTTGTGTAATTTTTGAAAACACAAAAAGATACACCAAAATGAACTATACATCATATTAAACAGTGCAATTAGCATTGGAAAAATCCATTGGAAAAAGTTTAAAAAAATTTGGAGTCGTTTTTGAGAAAATGGCGTTTAAGTGTTTTGACAATACGGAATTTCTTTTGAATTGATAATACGGAACTTTATTTGACATTACTGATGTACTTGTACATTGCACATGTACTCATAAATACACCAGCGTAAATAAACATCTCTAATGTAAATATTACCGACGTGAGAGAAAGTCAAAAAAATTAAATTTTTGTAATTTTAGATACAAAAAAACAAAAGCATGGAGTAATATGCTGTTAATGTCATCAGATAGGGTACATTTGGTACTACCCCTACCAAAAATTTGAAGAAAAACTTTTGGAGCCGATTTTGAGAAAATCTTGTTTTTATAATTTTTTAAAATTGCAAATATGTCACGCTAGAGCGTGCACGAAAACTACTCAAATTTTCAAGAAAGGCTTTAATGAACGAAATATTTATGGACAACAAATTTTATTTGAAGGAAAAATATGAGTCTTCAATTTTATAGTTGCAGGAAAACGCCGAAAAAAATCAATTTAAATTCAGTTCTTTACAATTTTCAAAAATTCAGAGTTAATCGTGAAAATCGGACCTATGCCACCTTCGTAAGTGAATTTTACTCTATTCTTACAAGAAATTTAAAGAAAAAATTGTAGACTTTTTGAGAAAATTTTGAAAATGTCCGGGGGCTTCATGTAGTCTCCCCGAATTTTAAAGAATGTTTTTCAAAGTTTCAAATCTTCAACTAGAACCAAATAGACAGGACTAAACCATGATTAGAATCTTCTCCAAATTGGAGAAACCCCTGTTCATCGGGCTGTAGTTGAAGCTTTGAAATTTTGAAAAACTTTCTTTAAAATTTGCGAGTACTTTACATGATGCCACACAGATATTTTCAAAATTTTCTTAAAAACGGCTCTAATTTTTTCTTTAAATATCTTGAAAGAATATAGTAAAATACACTTAAAATATATAAACTGTGGCATAGGTTCGATTTTCACGGTTAAATATGAATTTGAGAAAGTTGCAGAAGTTTGAATTTCTTTTGGCATCTTCCTACAACATAATTGAAGACGTAGATTTTTCCTTCAAATGAAATTTGTTGTTCATAAATAGTTCTTTCATTACCATCATGCAGATTGCTTTGAAACTGTTAGGAGTTTTCGTGCAATAGTGCGTGCAATATTTTCAATTTTAAAAAATAACAATAAGATTTTCTGAAAAACGGCTACAATTTTTTCTTGAAATTGTTGGAGGGGTAATACCAAATGTACTCTATACGATGATATAAACGTCATATATTCTTTGTTTTTTCAAACATGACAAAAGATTAATATTTTTGATTTGTCTCTCACGTCGGTAATAGTTATATTAGACGCGATTTTACATTATTATATTTATGAGTATATGTGCTTTAAATAATGTCAAATAATGTTTCTCGAAAACTCATCAGTTTTCTATAAAAATGAGCTCAAAATTCCGCATTTTCAGAACTCTCAAGCGCCATTTACTAAAAAATGACACCAAAATGTTTCCTAATTTTATTTCTATGGATAGTGCTAATTTCACTGTTTAATATGACGTAAAGTTCATTTTAGTGTATTCTTTTTTTTCTTCACAAATTGCACAAATGTAATTTTTTTAAATACCTCTCACGTCGTTAATACACACATTTCCAAATTTCTATGCTTTATTATCTTTGTGAATTGAAGTGCTTCAAATGACTTCAAATGAATATGTTCGAAAACGCAATAGATTTCTGTGAACAAGATCTTCAAACTTCGCATTTACAGAAATGACTAATCGCTTAATCACCAACCGGCTTCAAAATTCTAATTAAATGAAAATGTCGATTTTGGACGAGGTGTTACTTCTTGAATATTCTTGAAGTAATATTTCGGTTGTACTATTAGGAAAGCAAAAAGTTGAGAAAAAATTTAAAAAATACTTTGGGTGACGATAGATGGCAGTTGGCCAGAGAATGGAGCAAGACCTTAAAGCCAGAAGACACCGAGGAACAGAAAAATTTGCTGCAAGAAAGTACGTGCCATTCTGTAGCACTTCTAGTTAAAATTGTAATAATTGTTTCAATTCATCCTTTTATTCTGTTCATTAAAATCCAACACTACATAACGTGTTAAATCATCATAAATATAGCAACCCTTTGAGGCATTTAGACTATCGGGGAATTAATGTTTGTTCCATTATTCAATTTAATTTAAAAGAAAAGCCATCAAGGTAAGTTAATGTACGCTCATTAATTCGTTGTGAAATAAATATGGGAAATTGACGGAGAATTGGAAAGTATGTATACAGGGTCGATGTCTCAGTTAATTGTGCGGTGTATTTATAAAATCACATTTTAAAGAAAGCTTACATTTTAGCAGAATTTTATTGAAAATGTTTGTCACAGTGTTCTTTCTTGAAACTGTTCATGGCGTCATACGGGTGTAATCAGAACACAGACGAGAGTGGATTATAAGAACAGTAGGTTTATTCACAATCAAGACCGTAGTCACAAACAGGGACCGAATACCGAAATAATAGCGGTAAAGGTATTTATACCGGTATACAAATACCTTTACCTCTATTATACCTTTATTCAAAATACCTTTAAAAAGACCGGTATAAGACGTCAAATACCGGTATTTTTGGAGGTATTTTTCCTTTATCCGACGTCTATACCGGTAAAATACCTCTATTTAAAGGTATTATACCGGTATTCTCTCATCAAAATACCGGTATTTTCATAAGAAAATACCGGTATTTCAGTAGAATCATACAGGTATTTGGGGGAAATTCATTGTGTTTTTTTCCGCTGAGATGGCTCAGAGGAAACAACTATTTACACGGCAGAGTTTCTGACCAGGAGGTCCTAGGGTTCGAGTCCCGAGGATGGCGGATTTTCGACACATATTCTAGCTAGGTCGAGTTCTGCCGTTGACTGGGAAGTCGAGTTCTGTCGTCAGACGGAGGGACCAGCCAACGGTCTTTCACAGACATCAACACAAGCTCGTTCGCTGACCTTGGACCTCACGTCCGGGCGCAGAGCTTGGCGACACGTCATAGAGTGTTGAAACTTTATCGAATTTCTCCGTATAAATCTTGTCCTTTCTAGTAGCGATAAAAAATGGAGAAACGTGTCTTCTTATCCATAAATGAGTCTTCCCACACATACCAAACTTCCTTTTTGCACGACTGTGTTTATCACTAAATACGATTATTTGCTTAAATTTGATCGTATACACTAACATTCCCGAAAATAATTTTTTCTGTTGGCCCAGTTTCCTTATTCTGCACCATAATTAATAATTATAATTATATATATATTAATTAATTATATATAATTTTTAATTATTACTAAAACAATATTAAAAATTGACATTGAATGCTAATAGACATTAACTATTCTTACACGAGGAAACAGAAGCGTTATGTTTAATTCAAAATTAATGATTGAAGCATGTTTAATTTACATCCATGTATTATTTAAGAAATTTCATTAAGAAAAAATATTAATAGTACTATATAATATTAATTAATTTTAATAAATATTTTAAAATATTAATACTAATTAAAGTTTAAATGTTTGCATTAAATTTGTGTAAATTAATTTATTATTTTGTTTGTTAATTTATAAATTTATTTAAATTAAATGTTAATTTTAATTAAAAAGTAAAAATGTTAATATTGATAAACTCTTTTTTATTAATTAATAATGTTAGTATATATTTCTTATTATTAAGGAAGAAACACTCTTCTCGAAGTGGGCTCCTCCAGATGCATTTTACAATGTAAGCTACCCGCGTAGAAGGGAACCCTAGCCCACATGCAATGTTAATAATAATAGTAATAATAATAATAATAATAATAATAACAATAACATAATTTACTTTTATTACAAATTTTCTCAATATTTGCAGTTAATGTCAAAATATATTAAACCCTTAATATTAACCAGGAAAATAACATTTTATTTTAGCCCTATTTATTAATGTATAATTCAGATTTAATTGTGAAATGAAGTAAAAGGAAATCATTTTTTTTAAATAACAAAACTGGGTCTGAAAGCCTGAGCGTTCGTGATTATCTCAAGATGTCAACGCTTCCTCAGTTCGCCGAAGGAGGGGTCGGGGAGGGAAGAAACGGTCCTACGCCTACGGCCGGCGCATACGTTGACAGCCTCTCCATGTGCGAAATACAAAGACAGGCTTAGGTCATCTCTCAGGTCAGATGGGAGATAGCTCGATGAAGGACACTAAGAAAGGGTTCTCTTCAATGGAATCAATAATTATTATTTCATATTTCAACTTCTCCGAAGTTTAAATTTAGGGAGGTTTTCAATACATACAACGTATGCAAAACGTAAACGCTCGAACACAAAACATTTACAATCATAAGAATATAATTTAATACAGTTATATATATATATATATATATATATATATATATATATATATATACACAAAATAATAATTTAAACAGTAAATAACAATTATGAAATGATATTTGATTAATAAACATTTTGTGAGATATGATTAACTAAAGTAACCTATTTTTTCAACATGTATGGATGGTAAGCTATATTTCTTCATTGAAAATACCGGTATAATACCGGTATAACCTTTATGGACGTCCATACCGGTATAGACGTCCTATAGAGGTATTTTACCGGTATAAAAGAATAAAGGTATTTGAAAAAGGTATGGAAAAATACCGGTATTATACCGGTATTTTTTACCGGTATTCAATACCTTTTCGGTCCCTGGTCACAAATAACCAGTTGCACTGCTTACAATTAACTAAATAAATAGAACCCATTGCTAGGAGAGATAGTTACAAACGGCTACCACACCGCAACATACTACTAATGTTACCCTGTGCGGAGTACCGCTCTACCCTGAGACCTACTACGTGTATCGTTAGTCAAGACAATAACTGCCGGCCCGCATGCTCACTCACATCGCTCATGTACAACCTACCGCCGACGCTGCTGGAATGACAAGAAGGCCGAGGCATTGTTCTCATGGCCTTTAAATAGCTCAGCGGCGCTGCCCGCCGCAGCCCTTGCCTCCGCCCTTCGACGCGTTCCCGCTTGTACGGAAACCCGGTGCGTCATAGCTTCTGCCTTCGTCTACGCATCCGGCGTTGCACACCGCCCGCCACGTGCTTGCCGCCGTTTTAGCTCGACACGACGCTACAGTGGCATAGGCGACACTTTTGATCCAGTGAATTTTTGAACACTTTAATAGGCCATGCCAGCGCCCATCATGTGGTTGCTATTCAGTTTGGCCAATACATGGTATTAGCTTTATGATATAAATTGTTAAGAAAATATTTGGAACTTTTATTCATGTTTTTGTTTTCCTTTCTTAAGAGTAGAACATTCTTGCCTTAGTTTGTGAATGTGTTTGTATTTATTGTTTATGCTCGCTTCTATCTTCGCTCGTGAGGTAATACCTTCCTCTGGATGATATAAAAATCTTTATAATGACTTTAATAAATTACTATTTTATTACTAAAATATACTATTTCAATACCACAAAATTTTATTGTTTTTTTTTTACACTCGATTGCTTTAAGACGAGTCTGCAGACATCGTATACTTCGATTAAAACATTAAGTCCAGTTGACTCTTGGTCAGCTGTGACGCTGTCATCCAATCGGGAGCTACAATGACTTCGATGAACACCAAGTTGATCGCACTGAATGTATACTGTGGGGGTATACTGTGGGGGTATACTGAAAGTATACTGTGGGGGGCGTCCGCCTATTGGGAACCGCTGCTCAAGAGGAAGCGCGCTGCTCACCGATGACGATGACGGCGTCCGGGTGGGAGTGGTAGAGCCAGTGGCCTACGAGGCCGCAGGCGATGAGTAGGATCGCGTTGCGCGCGGTGCCCACCAGCCACAGCACTCGCGTCGCCCACAGCTGCAGCGGCGAGCGCAGCACCTCGTTCTGTGGCCCGAACTGCACCTTGGCCAGCAGCTGCGCACACCACCGCACCCCTTGCACACGCGCACGCAGCCACGGGGCGGCCAAGAGGAAAATGAATAAATAGAACAAGAACAAGAAGATAAAAAATGTTAAGAGAGAAATTAAAAGGAGAGAAAAACAAGACACGAAGGGAAAAGAAGGGGCGAAATAAAACGAAGAGAAATGAAAAATAAATAAAGCACAAAGGAGATGTGATGAAAAGAACATAAAATAATAAATAATAAAATGAAAATAAAAAGTAACTAGTGGTGCTACAGAATGGCACAGTCTTTCTCGTACTAATTTGTTTTCTAAATTCGTTTCTTTCAAAATCACGCAAATTTCATTTTCTTTAAATATCTCTCAAGTTAATATACACATTTCGAGCACTTTATATGCGTTTTTGCGTTTATGAGTGGAAGTCCTTAAAAGATTTCCATAGAAGTTTCTCGAAAACTCACAAGTTTTCTATGAAAACGAGCTTCGAATTTTGCATTTATAGTAATGCTTAAACGATATTTTCTTAAAAAACACTCCAAATTTGTCAACAAATATTCCCACAATGGGCGAGGTTTTCCTCTTCTTTAATATTCTGAAAGTAATATTTCGGTTTCACCGTTATCAAACCGAAAAATTGAGAAAATTTCAAATAAATGTACTTTGGGCAGCGATACATGGCAGCTGGTAAGAGCAATGGGGCAAGACAAAAATCTAGACCAGAACAAAGATATTAGAAAACTTACTCAGAGAAAGCCTGTGCCAATCTGTAGCACCACTAGTTAATTTTTATTTTCATTTTATTATTTCTTATCTTTCATACACGAACAAGCCGCGCTCGCGAATCAGGCTTGTGACAGTTGTAAATCAAATACCTCTGCATTATTCTTAGTTTTGCAAACTACTGTGTTTTTAAAAAACATCGATATTTTCCACCATAAACATTGATTATTAACATCGATCTTTTGCTTTCGAGTTTTTTTCATATCGATATATTACTTTTCCAATGATATCGATGTTTTGAAGAAAGTATGTTTTTTCGCTAATTTTGTAAATGACAATATCGTTAATGTGAATTTTGAACCTTGTCTGATTAGAACATTGACTAGAAATAATTTTCTAGGGGCAAAAGTGAAAGAGTTCTTTTAAGGTGAAAGAGTGCTTTAAGGCAGAATATACTTTAAACTAATATTTACGTACTATGTATATTTCATACAGGTCTTTTTATTCCGATGATTTATGAATGATGGTGAATAAATGTAATAAAAGCAAAACGTGATGACCTTTATTTTTTATTTCCTTCTTCATTCAATAAACTTTATTAATACCATATTACGTATACGTGACCAAACAATAAAATATACTGGTATATCATATATGTACTCTAATTAAAAAGGGAAACAAGATGGGTAAAAATCACATACTTTTAAAACATCGATATTTTAAACATGGATGTTTTGTCGATGTTTTCATCAACATCGAAAACCTTTTGGTGATGTACTGATATTTTGATAATATTTGCCAACACAAGCTGCAGCGGCAAATTCCAACCCTGGGCGCGAGACGGGCACCTGAAATAAGGCTTGTGCGTGTGAGAGTAGCCTAAGGGCCAGGCCAGCTGAGTGAACTCACGCGCATCAGCAGCAGAACGACGATGCACGCGCAGCCCAGGGAGGCGTCGCCGACGCTGGTCTCGCCCAAGTTCTTGAAAATGGAGATGCACACCTCCACGAAGGTACCGCTGTCCGCCTTGATGCCCAGCAAGTCCTTCACTTGCGAGCTCACGATGATCAGCGCCGCGGCCGACGTGAAGCCCGACGACACCGGGCCCGAGATGAAGTCGATCACGAACCCTGCACACAGGCAAGAAGTGTTGGTCCATGTCAGAGTAGGACAAATGAATCAGTTTCTTTCCTATCCCACCGCTGCCAAGCTGCCACCTTTCACAAATCTTGAAATACATGATTATTTCACATAAAGTTCTTCTACAAAAAACACTTATAAACTATTTCTAGATAAAAACAAAACTGAGCAGATCCGTTAAATTTCCAAGCGGGCATTCGGTTCAGTTCAGCGCGCGTTCTGTAACAATCCCTCCTTTTGGAGTTTCATTGTGTATGCATGCCTCCGTCTCACAAATTTAACACATACATGTAAAGTGTAACTCCAACTTTACACATCACATTACAACCACAAAAAAAAAATTTTTTGCATGCAAAATAAATTCATGTAATTTATCAGACTTTTTGGTCGTTTATTATAAAAACAAAAAAATATTTTAAGGTAATGTATTACATGTGATATGTAATAATAACAGCAACATTTCGGAAAATGATTTCCATCTTCAAGCAAAAATGTCAAAACAAATAAATATAATATTTTGAACAATGATCAGATTGATATAAATAGAAGAAATACATAATATTAATGTATTCAAGTCACAACGGAACGCACCTTGATAAAAACTTTTGAATATCTCAGTAGAGTATCATATAATGGTATGAAAGGAACGAAGAGACAGGTTGAGAGGGACATTACAAAATCAAGTAAGACAGAAAGAAGGTAATTAACAGTAGTAAGAGAAATATTATAATTTTGAGAAAAAATACTCAATAATCCACCATATAAACTAGTAAATTTATTAATTCCACCTGTGTATATATTGAAAAATGTATAAACTAATAAAATAATTTTAATTCCTATAATTACTTTTTACTTTCTCGTCTCTTCTTCGAAAATAATAATAATAATAATAATAATAATAATAATAATAATAATAATAATAATAATAATAATAATAATAATAATAGAATGGTTGAATGTCTTCCTGTTGATCCCGATTTTATACTGTAGAAAGATGGTTCTTTTTCAAATTTTATTGGACCAAATAGGATCAATCTATTTCCTGGTATCATCGTAGATTGATCCTATTTGGTCCAATAAAATTTGAAAAAGAACCATCTTTCTACAACAACAACAATAATAATAATAATAATAATAATAATAATAATAATAATAATAATAATAATAATAATGTCTTTATTACTGGCGAGGCTCAGGCCGTAAGGCCTGCTCTTCAATATTTACATTTACATTTAAATATTTACATTTACATAATTACAATTGAGGCGTTCGGGCGGAGATAGTGATAACTAACATTTTACATTGCTTACGAAATTGCAACGATCGTATTAGTGGAAGTGTGCTACACATAACAAATGAAACATAAATTGTGAATGTATTTTCATTGTCAATTTTCTGGATTCTAAAACTAATATGATATAAAGAGACTCCATGTTTCTTATTTACAATAGAGGGTTACAAAATTATACATCTCTTCTTCGAAAATTATATATTAGTGCGCCGGAAAACTGCAAATTTTCGCCAGAAAAACTCTTATAGCTGGGCTCTGGTGACGAAAAAGTGGATAAATCCTTTTGCTAAACTTAGAAAAAATCCGCTCACGCGTGGTGTACCAATAAATCCATGTTTTGGTGCTTGATACCGAAAAAGCAATTGACTGCAAAACGTCTGTCCGTCCGTTTGTCCGTCTGTGGCCAACGCTAGCGCCTAAACCGTTTAGCTGGTTTTCTTCAAAATTGATATTCCCCAATCGTTCTGGCAGATGTCGCGGCTCCTGGAATTTGAAACCGATATTTTAATTTTGGAGGGTATGAACATTTTTAAAATTTAAAAGAAATGGCTCCAAATTGTTTGATTAACTTTTGTTGTTGAATAATGCGGAGGACGTTTAAGGTAATAATGCAGGTATCAATTTTGTTGAATTCCCCGTTTTTTCGAAAATTGCAAAAAACAATTTCAAATCTACAAAATTGAAGATAGACATTTTTCCTCAGACAAAGTAAGTTGCACAAAATTAGCTCTTTAAAAGGTGTTTTTTGCGTAATTTGCGCTTTAAAATTACGATTTTTTTTCTCAGAAACTACCCCAAATTTTTTCGTTAAATTTTCCCCACATATGTAATAAGGGTTGGTAAAAAATATGGTGCTAGTGCCATTTTCGGGTATTGCTCATTTTTTTCGAAATTGCAAAAATGTGAACACTTAAAATCTATAAAATTGAAGATAGAATTTTTGCTTTTAAACAAAGTCTGTTGTAGAAATTAGCTCTTTAATAAAGGTCATGTAGAATTTTTTGAAAAAATGAACTGATTTCTATTAATTCGTGCCTGGAATGTATTCAATTTTAAAAGATATTATTTTCTCAAAACCCGCAACCAAATATTTTCATTAAAATTTCTCCTCGTATGTAACACCGTATGGCAAATAAATAAATAAACTACTGTAGCTGTAGAACGACACAGACTTTCTCGCGCCAGTTTTTCGAATCTCATTATTCTTGACTACCTCCTGGATTACCTTGATTTCTTCCCAGCCGCCGCCCATCTTTTGCCGCCGAAAGGACATTCTTTCACATTTACTCAATTTTTTCGGCTGCCTACTGTTAGAACTGAAACAACTATGAGATTAAGACGATGACAGAAGTTCCAACTATCGGGATGTCCCTGGTGGCCGAAGTGGCTGATTGCCGGGTACGGACACTGCGTTTCGGAGAGAATGGTCGCTGGTTTGAGGTCCTTTCAGCGATAATTATTTGTCACAATTCTATGTTGCCGCAGAAAACGATTGAGAATTTCAGAAACTTTATTGAAAACCATTTGAAGGAATTCTAATCACAAATACCGTTAATTAAGGTTAATAAACAGAAGTGTCTAAATGTGATTTTCGTATTTTGAACTTTTAAACAAGTTTTCAACCCTCTTGTTCGATTTGTAAAAACATATGTCATATTGGACCAATTGCTGTCTTTCTGCAAACCTGTATAAACCGTTAACCAGTACCCATGGGACCAACATAAGATATCCCTAACAATTCCGAAATTATTCTTGTTATTATTATTATTTTACTTTTTATTAGTTTATACCTTTTCGTCTTACGAATTCTTTGTGAGAAGAGAAAGTTATGTAATAGTGCGACGGAAAACAGTGAATTTTCGCCTGAAAACCTCTTAAGCTGGGCTCTCGTAATGAAAAAGGGGATAAATCCTGTTGCTAAATTTAGAAAAAACTAGTGTTGCATGTGTAATGATCCAATGTTTTGAGACCAAAACCCCATATGCAACGTTGCCAAAAGGTGGCAAAGAATAAACGTATATGTGGAGTGCCACGGTGCCGATAGAAACATGTTTGTAAATCCAAATTAAAATAAGAAATTATAGCATGTGAGATTTAGGGAAAATTGAATATAATCATCCGATAGAGCAGAAATTATAGAACGAAATAAAACAAACGGCATGAAATTCGGTTAACACATTCGGAAGTTATAATTTGAAATATATTTGGAATTTTTAATAAAATGAACTGAATATGGCCATTGTTGTGTTAGAAAAGAAACATTACAAACAGGGTTTTTGAAGAATAATTACCAAACGCACGGACCGATTTGGTTGAAACGTTGGGAAAGAATAGAATAAAATACGGGGAAGACGATCAAATTAACATCAACTTTGTCTCATTTTCGGAATCAAAGTAATCATAAAATATGTGGAAGTTGGAATGAAGTCAATAGTGTAAACAAACGACGCCATGCTGAAAAGTTAAGAAAATCTTCTAGAACCAACAGAGCAAGCGTGTGTCAATTATTTGTGACAAAAATCTGTAGTAACAATGTAAATTGTGAAGAAAGAATGCAGATGTGAGGCAGATGTGTCGTGGACATGGTGATGAACGCTTCGTGTACGTGAAATCGGTGTGTCGTTAGTTTTTTTGGAAAGTGTAAAAATAGTTAACGAGAAGTAACGTCGAAAGATTTATAAAAATTTTGGAACATTAGAAAAGGGAGAAAAAATTTAAATTCATTGAATTCATGCTATTTTATTAGTAAAACTTCAAGCAATTACGGATAATCAATTACGTTGTATTCTAGTGTGAGGAAATTTGGCGCGGTAAACATTTTTATTACGGGACTTACTGAATCAATACACATCAGTATAATTTAGACGATTATTTTCCAAAATAAATGGAAATAAGCAATAGAACTTTTCAAGAGGTAACGTGTTTGATGATTCGCGAAAAGTTGATTCTGTTTTCGTGTTACGTATTTTGCCGAGCAGTACGCCGCAAACATACAGAATTTATTACTCGGTGACAGGCTTGCGGCTGGACTTTCACATTTAGGTGAAACATAGTGGTTGACGAAAAGTGGTTCTCGGAGGCAACCGCGAGTAAGAGTGGCCGTCGACTGACATCGAGGAGCATTGGACAGCGGACACCGGACGTCTCCAGTACGAAAGATGAGCTGAAAAAAGGGAAGTGAAACGCATATGCATGTGTGTGTGTGTGTGTGTGTGTGTGTCTGAATTCCTTGAAATGCTTCGTATCAAAACGCATCCCATAATTAAAAACAATTTTGTTGAAGATCAAGTTTTGTTAGTAGGAATAAAGTAGAAATAGTTAGAGGAAAAGAGGGAATGCGCATTCGAGGGATGAATGTGATTTTGATATTGTCTGTGTTAGTATGTATGAATGATTTTTTGTTATTGTGTATTATCTTGTTTTTTTTTCTCTTTCTTCGTTTGTGTATGTTGATGTTATATGCTATTATATGTTAACGTAGCAAGGAAGACGGTGAATTATCGCCGTAGAAATGGAAATAGAGTGAATTTAGAAACGTAAATAAACGATCGAACCAGAAATGCGGTTCGTTTTGGATCAATTGAGATGTTTGTAGTAATTTAACCTAGCACGCACAATCTAGTTACCTCACTGCGATTCCTGTATAGGAACGCCAGCGTATCCACGGCAGTAGATAGTTAAAAGGGAAAAGAAAAAAGGGGATTTATTATATATATTTGATAAAAGCGCGGGCATAGATAACGTAGAGAAGTTAGAGGATAAAATTAATGAATGATAGGAAGATAGCAGGAGAGAGCAGGGAGAGAGTGTTACATTACATTAAATGGCGACCCAACGGTGGAATAATATCAAGGGGTAAATCAATAAATAAATAAATAAATAAATAGATGATAGCAAACAGAGGAGAAGAGATAAATAGATAGCTGAGAGTAAATAAATAATAGACGAGAGAGTAGGATTCATTACATAAATGACGGCCCAACGGTGGGGCAAATAGAATAGTGAGAAGGAAGGGGTTCATTACACATGGCATAGACTTTCTTACACTTTTTAGTTTTTTAAACTCCTTAGTCACGACAAGCTTTTGGTTTATGCCTTATTCGTTTCCTATTTTCTATCTTTTGGCGCCCAAAATACATTTTTTATATTTCCTCAATTTTTTGTCCGTCGAATTCTAGAACTGAAACTGTTAAATTTGAAAAATTAAGTTGTCACAACTTAAATTTATTAATGTGCTAAATCAACAACTAGAAGCCAATAGTCATCCGAGAAGTTCTTCTGAGAAGATTTTGTACTCATAGTCTGTAAGCTCTTATCCTGTAATTAGGTTAAGCATGTTAGTATATGGGTAATTTTTTGTCTTCAATTTTCTCAAAAATGGTATCTTGTAAAATTCAAAGTGTGATATCATGGCCATGAGAAGGTTCTAAAAACCTAAGAATTTGTTAAAAACATCTGCTTTTTTGGTTAGTTTAATTCTGAGAAAAAATTGGTATCATATGCAAAAGTTTTTATTGATTTCAAAACGTTGTTATTTTTTATAAGAAAACCATTGGTTGTAGCGGGTTCTACCAACAAAATCTGCAATTTAGAGTAAATTTAGGGTTGTACAGACACCTCGTTTGCCTTTGTAGCCTCAAAATTAAGGTTTTTATGGCAAAATAAAAAATATTTTACATTCATCTGCTATTAGTTCAGGCATCTCTGCCAGGGGCCACCACCATCGCTTGCATGCTCCACTTTTTGCCTACCCTCTAAGGGGCAAACATAAATTGCTTAGGCAAAGGGTTCTGTACTACTCTATGAATGTATCGATATTTCCCCGCTACGCCCCACTTACGCATCAGTCTTACCCCCCTTCCAGGGGCCTATTTAAGCCGGTGCGTGACCAGCGCACCTTGCATTTCTGCCCGGCTCCTATCGAGTCGTTACAATAGCCTTTCGCCATTTGCCTTGCCATTCTGCTTCTACTTTGTAATGTTGTATAGCGTGCATGGCGCACGCTTTTTAAGAGCCATTATTCATGTTTTTAGAAAGGCCCGATTCCCTCAGAATCGTATTATGTTGTTTTAAATATGTGTATGAGTGCATAATAGCCTGATCTGGGCAACAATGGTTTTTATGTTATGGAATTGGATCTTGTATTTGGGATATTTGTTGTATCTTGACGGTTGTTTGAACTAGCCTTTGTTGTAGCAGGTTTACTGTTTTTTGTTTGTAGCTTGCGTTGCGGCTCTATGCAGCGTTTTGATGGTAATTGGCCTCCGAAATTGTTGTGGAGTGCCATTTTTGTACTGTGCATTACTAATTGATATTGTTAATGTTGCAGTTTTTCGCTCCTGCCGTGAGTAAGACGGCATTTGGTTGCATTCGGCAGTCTGGAGCTTCGTTGGAAGACGCCAGCTAGGCTCGTACGGCATTCGGCTGTAGCCTACAAAAGCTGCGTCAAATTTCGCCCCGTGAGCGATCACCTTGTCGCTCGGGCAAGAAGCCGGCTGGTATCTAGCTCTGCGAAGCCGACGTGGATAGGCCACCGGTTTTCGTCAGGGTTATGATCACCGTAACGAGGCCAGGGCATGAGCTCTGACCGCCCGGCTTTCATTCCAGAGTATTCCTGCTTGTTTCGTAATTTGGTAATAAGGCGTAAATTTTGGTAAAAGATCCATTTCCATATAACTTGGTATTAATGCACTCATACTAAACTTGGTTTTTAGATTGAATGGCTCGATTGTAATAGTTTTTTATGTCACCTCTTTTTGTATTGAAAGATGGCCGAGGTCGGCTTCTTTGTCATTTCGTTTGTTTCTGTATTCGACTTCCTCGTCCTAAAGTGGACATTGTTGAGGGAATATCTCGAATACTGTAATTCTGTTTAAGGTTCAGGCGCATTGTTGGAAGCGCCTTTAAATTGTGTTCCTGTGTTATCACAGCATTTTTGTAAAGAGACCGCATTCTTCCGTCTGTCATCTTTGTACTTGTATTCCTAGTTCTGTATTGTTTTTCTTGCAGCAACCTCTGTATCTGTACAGCAAGAAAAATTGATTTTGTATTCTTTCATAGCTTTGTAATAAATGTTACACTTATAAGTTATTTGGATTGTTATATCTCCACTTTCCGAGATCCTTTAGAATTTATGTTCCTGTTTTATTCCGAATCTGGAGCGTCCTTTCGAAAGGTTTCGAATGTGACGACTATCTTCTCGATTCTGATAGCTTAGGGGTTCTCTGTGTTAGCCCCGACAACAATTCATTAGGTAAACGCATGGTCACCTGGCCTTATCTTTGTCTTAAGGCGAGGCCTTGTTCAAAAGTTTAATTTGTGCTGTTTTAAACAGCTGGCGACCGTATTCCACGATCTGTAATTGTTATTTTTCCTAATTCACGAGTTTCGCCAAGTTTTAAATTCAACGGAAACCTTCATACCCTTATTACTTTATAGAATAAAAAATCTCGTGTCTCGCTGAGATGGCCGAGGAGGTTAATTGGCGTGTATGGAGTCAGCTCTTCGGAGGAAAGGTCCGCTAGTTCGAGCCTTGGTCGGGGATTATTATTCGTCACAATTCTCTGTTGCCGTAGAAAATATTTGAGAATTCCAGAAACGATATTGAAAACAATTTGAAGCAATTCTTGTTACAAAAACAATTAATCAAGAAAAACTAGTTGTGCTAAACAGCACAACTCTCTCACAACATTGTTAACTTTTCTAATGCTAACTTTTCCGTTTTATTATACATTCCTACATGAACAAACAAAAGTGTTTTCAAGCAGCAAAAATTATTTTCCGCGGCGAGTTATGCCTTCTCAGTTGCTATCTTTTTCTGCCCAAAGTACCTTTTTTCACATTTTATCAATTTTTCGGCTGCCTTTGCTAGAACCGAAACACCAAACTCTAATGAACCAAAACTCTAAGTGCCAATCCTCGTGGACGAGGTGGTTAAATGGCGGGTACTTTTTCGGCTCTCAAGAAGGGGCCACTGGTTCAAGCCTCCCTCAGGGATAATTATTTATACACAATTTTGTGTTACAAAAAAGCTATTGAGAATTTCAGAAACTTTATTGAAAATCATTTGAAGCGATTCTACTCGCATATACAATCGATTAAGATACTAAATAAACTGGAAGTGTCTGTATGAGGTTTTCGTATTTTGAAAGTTTTCAAGTCTCTTGTTCGATTTATAAAACGTATCAAAGTAATTGTCATTCTGTGCATTTGTGTGAACCGATTTAAGTAAACTAATAAATGAACATGCAATTTAAATACAATATATACACTACCCATCGGACCGACTTATATATCCTTAACGGTTTACCGGGAGAGGTGGTTCAGGATATCAATATTAATGTCATTGTAGTGCCACTGACCGGGAGGTGTTAGGTTCGGGCTAGCCATATAGTCTCTATATCCATATAACTCTAGTCCTGTTGCTGGGTGGAAAAGAATTCTACCTGCCGGCTGCTTTGATCGGCAGCTTTCTGTGTTTTCTCTGATGAACACCTGGTGAATGTCGGGAAGTCCCCTACCAAACGGACCGCGTGTGAGCTTTTCTTTCCATTCCTTGCCCTATCTAACCTTACTAACCCTACACAAACTCACAGGAACCACACTTTCCCATGCTGGGAGACCGGTCGGGAGCTTACAGCTTCTCCAGGCTAGGAGGATACCCTCTGGTGGGATGCACTTGGTTGGGGAAAATTCCGCTAGCCGACGGTAAGTCGGCGCTTGATTTAGCGATCCAGGGAGGGAAGATCACAGCTACCTCGCGTGCAAAAACATGTACTACACATTCGGGACTAATGACCTTAGGAGTTGGCGCATATGGAATCACTATCATTCAATCAATCCACCTATCAACCTAACAGCTGTCAGTTAGCTGTAACTCATAAACCGTTGAGCCAATTTTCTCCAAAATTGATATTTCCAGATAGAGTTGAACGGACAGAAGGCTTTTGGAGTTTTAAACGTATACTTTGATAGTAGATGCTTGTTTTGCATAAATCATGCATTCACTTTTTTTATGCCTCTACCATTGATCGACCCGTAGGGCTATTGAGTGGAGAAATGGTATGAGTGCCGACAAGTTAACTCTGAGAAACTGAGATCGTGTCTCGAAGCGGAAAAACAATTGCCGGTTGAAATCACTTTTGCTGGTAGTAGCGGTGTAATGTTGCGGAACATTTACAACCAATGCGAGAAAGTATGTGTTTTGGAAGCACCACTAGTTTTAACATTTACCATCAGATTATTTGCCTTAGAAATGTAATGAGAAAAATTGCCACCTCTTTCCTCATTCCCCCATTATCTACTATAGAGCGCCATTTTAATCCTTGCTGTATTGCTTTTGCCCCAAAGCCTGCCAATAGCGGCACCCATGGAGGAGACATGTTTGAGCGAGATGTACCCTATCTGATTTATAATTCAGAAAGAGATATGGAACTGTGCGGTAAGCATTACAGATCCGGTACTGTGTGCAGGTAAATATTCTTATTAAGGAGCAGAGAATGTGAACGCGTGAGAATAATTTCCACAGAATAACAAAGCCAACTTAATTCCCTGTAAATTTCGAAATTCTGCTCGTTTCTGACCATCAGTACTGTGGAGTAGGGTAGCTCATAGTAGCTATACCTCCAAAAATGTAACAAAAGCTTCACGATTGTCTCAAACTGTAGAATAACTAACTCGGGGCCCTACCTGTTTACCGCAACCTGTACGTACCGTCGCATGTTCCCCACGCCTTCTTCACATGTCCCAGATGTCCATACCCCAACATATATTTTCGCATTTTAGCATATTCTCCTGCGTTTCCACGCATGTTCCCCATATATCGCCCATATGTTAACCACATGTTCAACGAATATTCCGCCACACGATCCTCACATGTTCAGAGCATGTTTCCCCCTACCCATGTTTAACTGGAAATTCAGATATTTTTTAATTTGCTTTTTTATTACAAAATACGTACGTAAACCTTATTTTCGGCAGTGCAGAGAAGTTGTTCCCCTGGCAGATGAACTGTGTGAATATACTATCAGTGTAGTAGCTAATAAAATCAATCAAAAAGTATTATATTGTGACATACCAGACTGCCATACAATATTTTGATGGGAATTGGGGACAAGAATTTATTAAATTCTTCGTAAAAAGTGTAAATGTTGAGGGCATGGTCATGCAGGCAGGGCGTTCCTTAGCAACCAGGGAAGCGGAAGTAAATAAACATAGCGCGGCAAGTAACGGACAGAAGATCGTGATATAAGGGCATCTACATGCATGATTGGTGGTAAACTAGTAATGGGGTATGACGTAGAAGGAAACTGGAGATTGTTTTGTAAAACAAGAGACAAGAAGGTATGAAAGTTATCGAGGGTTGAACTTTTTGTAATATGGGAGATGAGCTTTAGACCCCGTACCATGCACATCATACTTCAGAGGTCATTGTAAATGATAGATGCGGGACTTAGTGGAATTTTGCGGGAAATAATTGAGCAGTGAGGACTTGTATTTTGTGTGCGTAATTCTATTTGGAACTTTGAATAATTCTGGCATCGGGAGTAGTAAGTGAAACAATAAGTTGAGGAGGACATTGATCCGGCAGCGGACCGAGAACAAGATACAAGAGAGAAGGTTGGTCGGAGCGGTGGATTCTTCCTGGACTCATCGTCCAAGAGCGCATGGATATATAAATAGTAAGAATAATAGTGCTATAGACAATTTTTACAATCGGCCATGACTAGGGTGACATTGCATGTTTAAAATAATTAATCGAGAAATAAACTTATAACGTTCTCATTCTGAAAAAGAAAAGCTGATTATCATTTCTTTGGCATCTTGTGCAATCCACAGTTTAATAATTTCTTTCCAGAAACAAATTTCAGATTCCTCGCTTCTTCTGCATAAAGAGAGCGGATCGAATGATCGTTTCCTAGGAAGAAAGCAAGTACCGGCGACGATTATTTTCGTAAGAACCCAACCGGCAGAGCTAGTAGGATAATTGTTTCCCTTTAGATGTGTTTGTAGGAAATTTAAAAACGCAACCCTTTCCTGGCGCCCCAAAATGGTATAAATTCGGAAACAGGTTGTAGAAATAATTTAACAGAAACGGAGAGCGTTTCAATATATTTATTTATTATGACGAATTTATTTTTGATGTTTTTGATGGCTAATAAAACAGAATTCTTGTCAGTTTTCTTGACTAATGAAACAGAAACAGAAACAATATAGGCAAATAATTACTAAAAAACTGGGTAAATATTAGTGTTGACGTGGAAGATTAGATAATGTAATTTCAATTTACAGGCTTATTGTAAACATAATCAAAATGTAAATCCACATATTCCCGAAGAGTTCGAAGAAGCAACAGTTGTTTCAGAAGCAACACGTGTTTGACATTTTAGTGTCAAACACTTGTTGCTTCTGAAACAACTATGCGTTAATTTTTGTTCGCATTTTAAAGTTCTACGTTTCCATTGAAGATATGCTTTTACGGTGTTGAATTACATTTTCTAATATTTTTTTAAATTTAATATTTTAGAGACCTCCTTTAGTTAATGTACTTACCAAGACCTAGAATGCCCATCAGAACTTGCACGATGCCCACAAGGAAACAAAGAACTACTGCGTACTGAGGTCGCAGTGCGTCGTATGAAGTCGCGCTATTCACCGCTTGAGCTGTCAGTAAGGAGATGATAGCAGATGGACCCATTGGAACGTCTTTGCAGCTCCCGAAGATGATATAAACGAAACAGCCAAGGAAGGAACTGTACAGGCCATACTGAAACAATTATATTATCTTTATACTTGCTGCGTAGAGTCGTCATAAAATTATTCTACGCCTCGACAAAAGCACCAACTCCACACAATAAACATGCGCTGAAATTTTGCAGTTTCCAGAATCAAAGTAATTTTGTGTAACCTTTACTTATTTTTCTCTCAACAAGATGATTTCTTTGATTATATCGCGCAAGAAGTAGCCTAAAATGAAACGTTGCTAGAACTCAACTGTTACATTGTTGATGATGTAAGTTATTTAACAATCTGCAATATTAACACCAGCTACAATAATACCATCCACTATTTCCATGAACATTTCCTTTTCGACCTTGACCACCCTTCTCCAGTGTGTCATTGCCTTAGGACCTCTTAATCACTTTTCGGTTAAAATATTGTAAGACTGACAACAGGGTCAAGTGATATATTCATTATGCTGAACAACATACTAAGTTTCATACTATCACATATCTACGTCATTGGTTTTTCGGGCGGAAGGATATCGTGTGAGATTTTCACTACAAAAATTATTTTTGAAACTATCAAATATGTGTGTTCACTGTTTTCATAGTTTGCAAAGCAATATGCATATACGTATTTGGTGTTATTGGGTCGGTAGTCCTCCTTGCCTGGGCCTATTAAATTCCCATGCATATGGGTAAGAGCGACATGAAAGGAACATGACATATTCTCTTCACCGTAACTAGCAAGATCTGCCTGCTTGAGCTTTTCTTCGTCACACAGCTACAGAAACTGCGACGATTTTAAAGGAAAGCTACAAATATATTATTGCCTTGACCGGGAATCGAACCCGGGACAGCGCGGCAGGCTAGTACGCTGCCCATGAGCCATTCCAGAGGTTCAAAATAGTATAAGTCAATAAATGTATGTTTCAATGATAATATAAACAAGTTATGATATAAATTAGTTAGTTAATGCCTTATTTTACGTGG